>ML803146.1:88213-139953 GCA_009831015.1 Picea engelmannii
GAGTTTGGAAAAACACTTAAAAGAGAACTCTCTCAGTTCCTTTTTCGTACAGTAGTCCAACGAGACCGAAAAAGGGTTAAACTATCGCTCGAAGGACGCATACTTCAAATACTTTAGCGAGCATGAAAATAGCAAGATCGCTCGGCAATCTTTTCATGTTTAGAGAGTCTGAAAAGAGCTTAAAGATAACTCCAGGGGTGTTCCTTTTTTGTATAACCACAGCGAGCCCGAAAAAGAGATAAAACGACGCTCGATCACGTTCTTATGTTTTTCACAAGCACAAGAACGGACAAAAGGCGCTCGAGGTTTTATGTCAAAACCATAACAAACAATCAAAAACACACCACACCTTAGGAAAAACTGTCCATAATCATCCTGTTTCGTACCTACAAATCACTTCACTCATTTGCACATTAGTGATTAGGGTTAAATAATAAATAAACATAAAAAACCCACATTTGATATAGTAAAAAGTAATTAAAATAATGAATCAATAAATTCACCATACCATTTCACACTCTTACCATTGAGTTAAAAAAAACCTTCCTTTTACCCTCTGCATTCAGTGTCGATTTCCGGGAGCTACGGGTGATCATTTGACGAGCCGTCAGCAGAACTTTGGTAAGTTCTCCATTCCTAACCTTTTCATGGTTTAAAAATTTGATTTTATTGGTTAAAAGTTCAGTTTTAAGCTAGTTTTTTTAACCTTATGCGCATGGAGGCATTCTCGCAGGTGGCCCATACGGGACCTGCAAGAATGACTCATTCTTGCAGGTGGGCCTTAAGGCGCCTATGAGAAGTTCGCACTGTGCGTAGTAGGGCACTTGCGAGCAACGCAAAACTCAAAATTTTTTAAAACATTTAGCCAATAAAAAGATTTTATTTCATTTTTAAGATCATTAACCATCTTCATATATTTCTTATGCAGGTTAATAGCCACCATCATGGTGCTTGAATGGCGAGAACAGGAACATGAGGAGGATAATACAAACACCGAAAATCACCCTCCCACCATAGCTGCACTAAGAGACTGTGGTCTCTTAAAATATTTTCGTATCCCGGGCATGAGAGCCCAAGTTCGATTACTGGAGTACTTAGTCTGAATGTGGGATCCGGACCAACAAGTTTTCATTGTTGGGGCTCACACATTAACTATTGACATTGAGGACATATATTTCTTGACCGAGTTATCCAGGCGAGGGTCCTATGTCAGTTTGACCGGCAGCAGAAGGGGTGGTTTGACAATGAGTGAATACTGCAACCAATATTGTGTACCCGAGGCCGAAAGAAAGAAAGTGAAAGTGGCAATATGGGGAGTAACTGACTTGACTCTCTGCACCATTCTCTTCACGATTGCTTAGATGGCTGGAAGTGCCGCACCACATATGGCATTGCAGAGTTATTTCCAGTACGCCATCGAGTGTACTGAGCCCCGAGTATTTAACTGGGCTGATGCAGTATTGCGCAGCATCAAGAAACAATTGACCAAGTGCAGGCGTGGAGAACTGAAACAGTTTGGATATGGATCTTTATTGGTGTCTTTCTTCTGTGAGAGGGTCCTCGTGTTTAGAATACAGGCTGAGTGGCACTTTTCAGGTCCCAGGGATCCAAGGATGTTACGATGGTGTCAACTCATGGCCCGACATGTGGCAGGACCAATCGTCAAATATGACGATATTTTCTTTGACTGGTTGCAGAACTAGATGCTGATGGTTGACGACTATGCATATGCCGGCTTGGATTTCCGAGGAGATCCAGATCTAGCCCTACCTGAGGACGCACAGTGGGGAGACCTCGGTAAGAAGTACACAAATTTTCTCTTTTTAAATGTTTTTGTATTTTTAACATATTTAAATGTTTTTGTTTTTATATACTCATCCAAAGACTAACACAAAATCTTTTGTTTGGCAACACAGATGTTGGACCTTATAGACCTGCTGGCTCTTCTCCTATCCAGAGATGAGGAGAAGCAGCAGTAATATTACCACAGTATGTTGAGGATTACCAGATCGTGGAGCAGAACCTAGAAGGTCTGACCGCAGACATTCCATACATGACTCTGGAAGAGGTTCCATGACACGATCAACGTCATACTATAGGAGTTTCAGCATCCATGGCCTGACTGCTCCGCAGGGTAGCTAGGGCAATAGTGTGCTACCGTGAACGCCATCTGTGACGTCACTATGTAGAAGCTATAAGCTTCCATTTTTGATATTTTGGTCTTCGGACAAACATTTTGTAAAAACAAACCTTTTTGATCATTATATATATATATACACAGATTCTATTGGTTTACTTTACATTGTGTGAATTGTAATTTGTTTGATTTATAAATGATTTAAATGCCTGTCTAATACATAATTAGCTAAAGCATCTGTCAATGTATTAAGACGTCTAGGAATATGCTGATATTCGATGTGATCAAAATACTGTTCCAAGAGGCGAATCCGCAAATATACCCTTAATAAAGTAGGACTTCGAATAGAATAAACATTACTTAACTGTAGTACTACAAGCTGCGAGTCAAGTCACAGAACCAAATGACAAATTCCGAGAGAGATAGCATCAACCAATAATTCTATAACGGCGCTATACTCTACGATGTTGTTGGTTTCTCGGCTGAGACATACACCTCGTAAAGATATGAGCTCATTTTTGGGGGCATAGAGTGCCTATGCAACGGAAGCTAAGTTCTGAGTACTACGACTAGCTCCATCAGTGAAGCCAATATAAGGTAGTGAATACTCCGACATCTGACAATCAAACACAACATCACGTAAGGGCAGAGATCCAATAACGTCAAAAGAAAACTAAAATAACACACACAGTATGATACATAAAAATACAAGTACTTGTGCACAAATAACTTATGCATAGTACTTCTTCAAGTATAACCCATTTCTGGGTTCACTTAAAGGTATACCGTCATAATCAACTAACTCATAGGCTCCTTTTGCCAAAACTTTGCTAACAATGTAAGGACCATGCCACATCGGTTCGAATTTCCCGGCTCCTAGGACATCTTTATCTTGTTCATACAGAAGAACAAGATCACCTTCAGAGAAAACACGAGGCTTGACATGCTTGTCATACTGTGCCTTGACGCGTTTCTTTTGGGCTTCTATTACTAACATGGCATCACGTCGGGTCTCATCTAATCGCATCAGATACAACAAACGTTCCTCTTCAGCAGAAGTATTGGGTAAGAGTTCTACAACTAGCTTCAAAGAAGGTATCTCACATTCTATTGGCAGAATGGCTTCCATGCCATAGACTAATCGAAAGGGTGTGAATCTCGTAGCGGATTTAACAGATGTCTGATATGCCCACAATGCTGAGAACAACATTGTGTGCCAGCTAGTTTTATGTATTCCTATCATCCATCGAATCATAGTTATAAGAACTTTATTGATTGCTTCGACCTGGCCATTAGCCTGTGGATAATAGGGTGTTGAGCTATCATGACGAAGACCCAACTTTTCCGCAAGTTCAGACATCATAAAATTCCTAAAATGACTACCATGATTGGTAACGATAGCCTGAGGAACACCAAAACGAGTTATGACATGGTTGAAAAGAAATAACGCTGTAGTCTTCCCAGTATTATCGAATGTTGGCATCGCCTCGGCCCATTTTGTAAAATAATCAACAGCTACAATAATGTAACCATGCCCCCCAACCGAGTGAGGGTGACATGTCATGAAATCAATGCCCCATTTTGCAAAAGGACCAACTGAGACTACAAGATGAAGGGGAGCAGGATGCGACCAAATTTTCTTATTGTAGATCTGGTAGGCATGACACTTCTGAATAGCAGTAATGCAGTCATTGAACAAGGAAGGCCAAAAATATCCTGCACATAAGATCTTCTGGGCAGTAGCATACCCAGACATATGACCACCACATGCTCCAGAATGGAATTCATTCAAAGCTTTCTCAGCTTCATCAAAAGTCAAACAACATCAAAAAACAGATTCAATGCCTCGACGGTAAAGAGTATCGCCAAGGATAATATATTGACGTGCTTGATAACAGATGCGACGTCGTTCATTGCTAGACAAGGCAGGCCGGAAAGTTTGAGTCTGGAGATATATAATGATATCTCTGTACCAAATGTCGTTGGTGCTGATAAGGAAAAGAGATTCATCAGGTAATGAATCGACTGCTACATTTTCCGTGGCAGAGTGGGGAAAATCGCAAATTAACTCAGCAAAAACTAATGATTTTTTCGACGTGGCGTGATCAAATTCCAAGTCGAACTCTTGGAGAATAACAATCCACTTGGAGTACTTGCCCCCCAGCAATTGACATGTCAAAATATGTTGCATGGGGTTACAATGTGAAATCAATATAGTTTTCCTGGAGAGAATATAATGGCGAAAACGTTGAACCGCTTGAACAACAGCCAAAGCTAGTTTTTCAACATGTTGGTACTTGATTTAAGTTGAAGTAAGACTTTGACTCAAGTAGTATATAACATGTTCATCATGTGCATCATCCTCCTGAATGAGAACCATGCCGATAGTATACTCGGAAGTGGCAAGATAAAGAAAGTAATCCCGACTATAATCAGGAGGGAAGAGAAGTGGAGCTTTCGTGAGGGACAACTTCAAAGCTTCAAAAGCGTTGTTGGCAATTTTATCCCAGACAAACTCTGAACCTTTCTTTAGTATCCTTGTAAAACCGCGAGTAATCTTGGCGTAATTCGGGATGAAACGACAAAGAAAGTTTGCTTTCCCCTGCAAACTTTGTAACTGGTGCAATGAAGAAGCAGGAGGAAGATTGAGAATCGCCTCAACCTTAATAGGATCTACCCAGATCCCTTGACGTGAAACAATGAAACCGAGAAGACAGTCGGATTCTACGCAAAGGATGCATTTATGAGGGTTTAGACGAATGCGATAGAACCGACAATGAACGAAAATTGCTCAGAGATGATTGGGGTGATCGACTCGGCGTAAAGAATGAGATGGCAAATCGTCCAAATAGGGTTGAACGATATGCTTTATATCATGAAACACATAAGACATAGCACGTTGAAACGTTGCGCTCGCGTTCTTAAAACCGAAAGGAAGTTTTCGATAGGCGAAAGTACCCCAAGGACAAATGAACGCAGTTTTATGTTGGTCCTCAGGAGCGATGTTAATCTGATTATAGCCGGAGAATCCATCCATGAGGGAAAAGATTTCACTGCCGGCACAGTCATCGACGATCTGGTCAACGAAAGGGGTCGGAAAGTTGTCCTTCGGACAGGCTTTGTTAATATCCCGATAATCGACGCAAACACGTATACTACCACCTTTCTTATCAATCGGTACAGGATTGGAAACCCATTCTATCAAATCCACAGGATAAATAAAACTGTCTTTAAGAAGTTTTTCAACTTCGAGTTTGATAGCTGCCGCTTTACGTGGATGGACAGGACGGAGGCGCTACCAGACTGGTTTAGCTCTGGGGTACATTTTTATCTCATGCACAACAATAGAAGGGTCGATACCCGACATCTCTTCGTAACTCAAGGCAAAAACATCACGAAATTCTTTGAACAAAGTAGTATAAGTGACAATTTCCTCTAGAGAACACGAAGCTCCAATGTGAACATTTTCAACTATCCCAGGTTTAACTGAAATATCAATGGGAATCGTGGGAGATATATTACTAAGGTTCCCTTCGGCAAACACATCGTGTGAAGTTCCAGGAATAGTCGATATAACAACAACGGTCGACGGAGTCGAAATCCGTTGGTATTTCTCGAGAGTGTGTTGTTCCAGAAAGAGTATGGAACGATGATGCCCATCATCCCAAGGGGTGTCTTCCATGACGAACATGATCATATTGTCAGTGGGGAAAACAATACAGAAAGGATCGGGAGACAACTCCTCTAGAGAGGGTACAGAAGGGGTTGCCGATTGAATGGATTGATAAGCCGATTCAACCGAACTTAACGGCATGACGTCGCCGAAACGAGGATGATCTCCTGGATCAGGGACTATCCAAGGGTGAAAAGACACCAGAAGCTCATGAGGTACAACGGAGATCATATTAATTGAAGCAACTGATGGGCGTGGAAAATCGGGTGGTGGTGGAATGGGGAAAGTGCCCATTAATGTAGAGTCCTTTAAAAGACCGACGCCGAAATTCTCGTAACCCGACAGGGTTTTAGCTATAAACGACACATTGCCAGTACGAGTATCAGAGTTAAAGAAGGAAATTTGATCAACCGTAACAACTTTTCCTTGGTGAGGAAATCGTACTACACGAAAAAGTGTTGACACAACAGCGCGCATAGAATCTACCCAGCTACGACCAAGAAGAAGATTATAATCTAAGGGAGCATCGAAAACTTCCACTTCAACTTGGACCGTCTTACCTTCTAGAGTGACAGGCAACGATGAAAGAACGTCGTAAGGCTTAAAACCAGAGCCATTAAAGGCTTTCAAAGTATTCTGTGATTCCGTTAAAGGAGGAGAGCCAATGGCTTTCCAACAAGTAAGAGACATTACGCACGTAGAAGCCCCCTCATCAGCAATAGTTCGACAAATGTTCTTGTTGGCGACAATAAATTGTATATGAAAAGCAAGCTGAGGGGGTAACCTTCAAACATGTTCTTCCAAGTCAAAGACTATCAAATTCGAATCTATAGGATCAATTCCACCTATAGCTTTCAACAGAGCCCTTCGTTGCGCAGGACAAGACTGAAGGACTTCAAGGGTAGACATCGTTGAAGGTGATTAGGCCAGATCTTCCACAATATTGTAGTTCTGGGCCGCACGAGCATGAGGATTGAAAGACGACTTGTGAACAACAGCCTTAGGGGGTCATAGGACTATATCAAGACTTGGTCGTTCAAGATGAAGAGGACCGTTCGTAGGTGGGTTCGGTGGAGAGAGTTGTACCAAATCAGGAGGTAAATTGTCAACCTTCTACTTAGAAGGAGTATAGTCTTTAGCTCTAGTTGCGATTGCAACGTCGTTCTTCTTAGAATCACTGGTGCACATCAAAACATATGATGTCGTAGAAGTAGATGGTTGGTCATGGATGACCAACGAGGCCTGTTGCTGAGACGGGAAGGGTTGAGACAAGACAACCGGTGTAGGTGGTTGAGATAAGCGCAAACTTCAGCACGTCGAGGACAATCCTTTGTATAGTGATCATCACCGCAGATAAGGAAAGGGTACCGTGGTTTGCACTTATCCTGCTCTTCAACAGGAGAAGTTGCAGTTTGTTCTGTTGGATTATTATTCTTACCCCCCTTATTCTTGCCTCTCCCCTTTTTAGATTTACCTTTACCGGTCGGAGTAGATTGAACAACGTTCACCTCAGAGGTTTTACCGGTGGGAGGGGTAGGAGACGGAGCATTTTGAACGTTAGAAGATGTAGATTTAGGGGTTGTATTCGAAACAGAATGTGAGTGGGTGTGAGTAGAACCAATCACACCATCAACTACATGCGAGGCAACTGGAGTAGTTGAAGCGCTGGAAGTACCAGGACGGGGTAGTTCAATTAACAAATCGTAAAGTGTTCCCATTTGCGAATAAATGAGATCAAGATATTGGGCACGACTTATAGCCTGCTCCTCCGTAACAACAACACCCATGGCAATGTCTTTACCAATTTCGTTCACGAAGGATTTCGTGAACCATTCGGTCAGTAACTGATCAAGGAGCTCAAGTTTGATAAGACGTCGTCTTCGTCTCCACTCATGTATATGATCCAAGATATGAGTGCCTTTTGTTTGTTTAAAAGAAGTTAAAATCTCAGTCCCAGTACCATAACGGATCGGCAACTGGTAATGTGTGAGAAAGGCCATAGCCAGGGTGTTAAAATCGGAGAAGAAACCTCGTGGCAATTCAATGTACCACTTCGCAGCGGAACCAGTAAGAGTCCTTTGAAAAATACGTAGGCGACTGGAGTCATCCATCAAAGAATTGGATGAACACCACAGATGAAAAGTCATCACATGATTATTTGGATCCTCCCCCACCTTACCATCGAATTTCGGAATATCTGACTGAAGCTTGGCAAGAATAGCAAGCCATTGGGGGGAGTGGCGAATAGGATCATTCAGAATCCTAGACAAATATGGTAAGTCCAAAGTAGCAAGAAAGGGTAACTGTCGGTTTACGTGTGGGTACTGATGGCTTTGGGGTGGAAGCCCTGTCGGCAAACCAGTAGGACCATAAGAAGACTATCCGTAGAGGGACGGTCCTGGCTGATTCGGTGGTGGCCTGATAGGATAGTAACCCCAAGGATTCTAACCTTGAGTTTGAGTAGGGACCTGGGGTTGAGTAGTTTGACCCGAACCCCAAATAGGATTAGTTATACCTGGATAAGGTTGGCCCACAGTAGGGACAGTTTGTTGCCCCCCAACATTTTGAGGAAAGTTTTGTAGAAGCTGAGTCCAATACTGAGCCAATTCAGGAGGTATATTTTGTCCAAAAGGTGAGGTTGGTCCCCCTATGATAGGTATAGTTCCACCCGGAAGTTGTGTGCCAACCGTAGGTTGCGTAGTAACTGTGTTATGTCCGAGAAAAGGAAAAGGAACCGTACCACCCTGTCCACCAACAGTAATCTGCGGGTTTGTTACAACAGTCGGGATAATGCCACTAGGATTAGGATTACCAGAAGGAAAAGGTGGGAGTTTCAGGATAAAATGAGGAACATCATACCCAGGAAAAGGAGGACCACCTGGAGAACCAAATGGTGTGTGCGGAGGTGTTCGATTGGAAGCATTCAACAAAGCATTCAATGCATGGTAACCAGGAGGTAAATTTGGGTTAACCGCAGGCATTCATCGGGTATTGATAGGAGGAAGAGTAACCGTAGTAGTTCCGGTTTGGACACTCATAGTATTCGCAAGATGGGCCATCTCGGGAGGAAGAACAAAGCGATAAGTAGTAGTCTCTGGGGTAGTTGTTGTCTCAGGAGATACCAGAGGGTTAACCTCGTAGACAGGAGGTGCCTCAGTACCAAAAAGAACTCGTCGGAAATCACCTGACCAAAAAGGATCTTGGCCTACTACACTGTGAGAAGGCCCAACGGTTGATTCAGAAGATGTAACAATGGTTTCTTCAGAAGGGTTTAAACGCACAAAAGGTCGTTCACCACGGTGAATGCGATAGTCCTCTCTAGTATTGGTAATTCGAAAATCTTCTAGAGAGTCAGTTCGTTCTACCTGTGGAGGTGGTGTGGTGACAACTGGAACGTCACTTGTTTCCCTGTGTGGTGGAGTAACCACAGGGACTTCAGTCTGATGGGGAGAACCCTCCGGTGTACCGGTAGGCGAGGGTTGAGTATCGTCCAGATGCTCTGGAGATAAACCTTGCATTCTACGTGAACGCCATGGGGGAGAAATTGTAAATAAGTGACAAGCTCCACGAAGAAGCTCTTAAGGTCAACTTCGATAAACAAACAACACACACTAGTAAACAAAATCTAGGAAACAATCACCAAGCAAACAATACCTTCTAATTCTGAAGCTACTAGTTGGTGATGAAATCCAACGTCGCAACAAGGAGACGAGAAGGGGAGGGGCTATTGTGGAAAATTTACATTGACGACCTGCTTAACGGACTTACACCCTGGTGCAAGCTCCCACACATAATCGTGGGTATACCCTCCAAGGAGCCCGAGTGATTTTGATCAACGTCAATTCCAGGTACCGTGAAGACTTTACCCTCCACAGTCACCTTGTGTAAGAACCTAGAGAGACAGGCCACTAAGGTCACCACAAACAATAGTACAGCCTGGGGGAACAATCGTCAATCCGATCCACACACAAGGGCAGGGTATCTAGCCCAAAACCAACTCAAAGGCTTCCACTCATAATTGTGGGTATACCTCAGAGTGATCCCCGTAATACATGCAATCTCTACATCGATGTCAGCAAAGCAGGGTTAGTAACTCTTCCAACACCAATGCGACCTAGTGCTTGACCCTTGTGACCTAGTGCTTGACCCTTGTGTTAGAAGGGCGTCCCAGGACAATATGTTGCAAATGGAATTTTCACTCCCTAACTCAAGATGCTATTGTGTATTTTGAGCTTTTGGAGAGTGTGTCTCTCTTCCTACTCCAAAGCACTAGCCTAACTAATTGTTGGTGTAAAATAGCCCTAGAAAAGAGTTACTAGATACGTTTTAAGATTACGCAATGTTTTTAATGGCTGTTGTTTACGCAAAGGTAACGAAAATGAAACTCATGTGTGTATGACTCTGACCCAAATAATGCAAGAATGAAAATGAAAAATGATACTTTCCGTTCAATGAATCCTATATATGGGAGAGAGAGAAATTTTCTAAATCAACCATGAATTATATGCAAAATTTCCTTTTTCAATGTCAATGCAAACAATCACTCAGCAAATGACAATGTACTATGTTTTCTTTTTCAAAACTTCAACAATTCTTAAAATTTGATTTCCAATGTATTGTGAGCGACAATTTTTTTTTTATGGAAGAAAACAATGGTGTTCACTTTCCAGAAAGAACTCGCACTATATCAATGAGAGAGCAGAAAATCAAATCACAAAGAATCAAACAAGAACAACCCAATCAACTCTTTCAATGAAAGCAAGAACCAAGAACAAAACCAAACCAAAAAGTCTTCTCAATGCAAACAAAAATGTCCTTTCGAACCAACAAGCAAATGAGAAAAAACCAAAAACTTAACTCTCAACCAATCACTGGTTCTCAGCCAATCAGACACACTCAACTCCATAAGACAGAGAGAATGAAATTGCCAATAAGAGCCAAGAAATGAAAGTCAAGCTACCAAGGCAAGAAAAACCTTGAAACCCTAAATCTGTTTGAGCATGCAAACAAAAGCAAGAAATGTATAAATCAATGATCCAATAAGCCTAAAAGAAGCAATACAACTGATCTGAGCAGTTGACAAAATCAAAATTCAAATTCAAAATTTTCAAAAATCTTGCTCGCAGGCAAGCAGTGTTACAGAGTGCGAGAAGATAGGATTCTCGCAGGCCACCTTGTAGCAAGGTGCGAGGTGTTCGCACTGGACCCTATATGCAGGATGCGAACTTGACTGATTCTCACAGGCTGCAGCTAAACGCAGTGCGAGAACTCCTGAAGATAATAAAAAATTTGAAAATGAAAGCAAAATTCAAACAGGCTTCTGAACCCAGTAAGTCTATCAGGGTATCTTGAAGACACAGAGACTGACAAAAAAGGAGAAAAATGAAAATAGAGAAAATGGCCACAGAAAAACTCAAAAACCATAAAGACAAAGGGACAGATCCCCAGTGGAGTCACCAATTTTGTTTCAGGATTAATCCGTAAGTGCGGACACAAACCGATCTCCCTAGATCCACCTGGATCTAGAACAAAACAGGACAGAATGATACTCTTTCCCTAGATTTAGCTTATTGAATGGACTAAGAGACAAGGGTCATAGACATACCTTGTGAATGCTTCCTTGGGTCTCTGTTGTTCCAAGCTTCACTTCAATGCTCTTGTGCCGTTCAAATCACAACAGTACAAACCAATTGAAGTGAAAGCAAATCAATATATTCAATAGCTAATCTATACATATGATCAAGGAGTTATGTAATAAAGTGACATCATCTTTATGGGAAAGGGACACATTACTGTATTAAATTGATAGAAAGTGAAACTTACAACCTAAGCCTTGATGTTGTAGATATCCTTTCGATGGCTCCTAGCTCCGACACACACACTTACTCATGCATGAAGAAAATCAACCACTCTTGATGACCTTGCTGGTGTCTCTAGCTGCTGTAGCATCAGTCCTTCATACAGTATTTCACTAATTCTCCAATCAATCTCTTGCTAGTTTGCTTCTAACCTTTTCCATGAGCATTCCTCTCAATATATAGGAGAGGATAGATTAGTTACTTGGATAGGAATGATCCCAAGATATTAGGAAAACCAGTATTTTCCAACCATTCGAATGCCAACTCACCCTTCTAGAAGATTCCCTTCTAGAAGGTTCGAGATTTTATCTTTTTTCCTCCTTTAGAAGATGTTCGCACCCTGAGATTTAGGTACAGTGTGAACCCCTCGCACTCCAGCTTAAAGCAGCTTGCGAGAATCATGGATTCTCGCAGGAAAATATATAGGTAGCCTGCGAACCTCCCTTAAAAACATGATTTCTGGAAGCAGACAAAATGTAACTTTTCTCAGGAAAGTGTCTTAGTGAAAGGGCTTGATTTTTCCATCATCATCACTTCATCATGACAACCAAAATTAGGGATAACACTTAGATACTTATTGAATGAAAATTTTACAAGAGATATACTCTAAATGGTTGTATAATACACCATAGTTGAAATTATAGTGCTTAGTGGGACATGCACTAACCGAAACATTATTAATTTTCCATCTAGTCTCATTTAACTCACCATGAAATCATCAATTGGCTATATATGCACAAGTGAAATTAATCACACTCATGCATGAAAAAAGAATGCACCCTCCTAGCCTCATTCATGAAAAAAGAATGCACCCTCCTAGCCTCATGCATGCAAAAACAGTGCACCCTCCTAGCCTCATGCATATGTAATGCACAGTCTTGATGATGATTCCAATGAAGGAATGCACTCTTGGTAATGATTCCAAAGTAGGCATGTAAGACTAGACTCCACTACTATAACTTAAGTAAAACTAAAGCATAACTCAAGAAGAGGTGTGACCTTGTATATAGGAAGAATATTCTCATCGAAGGGAGAACATCTTGGAGCAAATTAGACCAAGTGGACCCTCATACATCGACTATAGAACATAGGAAAAAATATGTACTCGATAAATTTGCATGTACTCTAATACCCCCCATGAAGAAAAAGTAGGGTGTATATAATGAATGGGTCTTGAAAATAAGCCATGTTAGGTAACCATGTAAAATAAATATATGAAAAAACAATTGTTAAAAGAACAGGAAAGAGGGAAAACATAATGGGAAGAAAACCCCCCCTCAGAAGACAATGTTGATTATGGAAGCTACTATGCAGTTGTGTCCTTCACCCCCAAGACATCTCGAAAAGATGCAAATTTCTACTCGGTGAAGGTCTTTGTGAATATGTTTGAAACCTGTTTGGAAGAGAGATAGTATCACACATCAATTATCCCATCCTATATCACTCATATGAAGGGCAGGTGAATCTCTATATGTTTGGTTATTTTCCACTACACTGGATCTCTACAAAACTTCATTGTACTTTGATTATCACACTAGTTAACAATCAATTAATGAAATAGTACACCAAAATCTGTGAGGAAGTGTTGCAACAAAATGGCTTGAGTTGTAACATTGACTACACCTTTGTATTCGGCCTCTATTAATGACAAAGAAATGGTAGATTGTTTTTTTCTATACCAACATATAGGGACAAATCCTAATATTAGAGAATATCCTAAGGTGGAATTGCATTTTATGGCATTGCCATCCCAATATGAATAAATGTACCGAAAACATATAAGGTACATCCTACGACATAATGTATACCATTTATAGTGCTACCTTTGATATAATGAAGTTTTGTTTTGGTATATTTCTAGTGCAATTCATGTGGCTCCTGCATGTATTTTGAAACTGCTCCAAAAACATACGAGAGGTCAGAAAAAGAGTGGGTGAGGTATTGGATACTCCCTACTAATTGACGATAGTTGGTACAATTGACTAGAGGTGTATCACCACCATATTCTAACCTAACCCTTGATAGGAAAGGTGTTTCAACTGGCTTGCAATCAATCATTTGCAATCTAAGCATTAGATCTATGGAATACATGTATTGAGTTATCTTGATTCCTAAATCAACATGGATAATATTAAGATCACTAAAGAAATGTAGTAGTCACATATCAATCATGGAAAAATTTCCATGCAAAGAGGTATTTACTACAATAATGGTTGAGACTGAACTCCCTATAATTAGTAATTCATCTACATATAATACTATAATCAAGAAAAAATCAATATTTTTCAACATGTACACATTTGTATCATATTTGCAATGAATGAAACCTTGAGAGAGAAGGTAGGAATCCATTTTTTCATACCAAGTTGTAGGTTCTTGCTTAAGGCCATACATGGATTTATTTATCCTATAAACAAGAGATGGATTTTGTGCATACCCTTGTGAATGATGCATGTATATTTCCCTTGATCATCGATATCGTCGTGAAGAAATTTATTCTTCACATCTGTATGGTGTCTACTACTTTCTTGCTGCTGCAATAATAAGAACCAGTCGAATGGAATCAATCTTTGTGACTGGTGCAAATGTTTCATCATTGTTGATCCTATGAACTTGTTGGAATACTTTGGATACCATCCAATCCCTATTCCTACTTACAAGGCCATATACTACCTTCTATGTCCTGTATATCCACTTGCATCAAACAAGCTTCCGATCGGATGTAAGAAGAACCAAATCCCATGTGTGGTTCTCAATGAGGGAATTTTATTCCTCATTCTCTACATAGGAATAATTATCATATGCAAGAAACATATAGCAATGCATGGATAATAATGGCTTTATAGTTGTGATCACCCATTAGATCTCTAGCAGCCTGTAGAGTTTGTTGTGCCCACCGTTGTATGGAATTTAGATCATAAATTTCATTCTCATGAAAATCTAAATCAGATTTTGAAATCTCACATGAATATGATCCAAATAGCACGAAGACTCTTCTCTAAGATTGACTCTAGGAAGAGGCAAAAAATCTACTATATGTTTTTCCTGGAATGCATGTAGGGGTCCTTCTTCAAATTTTACACTTCTTTCGATGAACACATTTTATATTGAAGGATCTAATCATATGTAGGCCTTTATTCTTTTGGGATAACCAACAAAAATACATTCATTTATTTGGGGTTCCAAAGAATTCCTCTTATCTAAAGGGATGTGATCCCATGCATGAGATCCAAAGATTTGCAAGTTTGTGACTTCAAATTTCTTATCGCTCAAGGATTCAAATGGTGTCATTACCTTCAAGTATTTGTGAGGCACTCTATTTTTTATTTTTTGTTGAAAAAATTATTAATTGGGACCATAAATTTGAAGGAAGAGATATTTCATGCAATATTCAATTCACCATTTCTTTTAGAGACCGATTATTCCTCTTTGTTACCCCATTTTGTTGTGGAGTATAGGGAACTGTCTATTGCAATTGTAAGCTATCTTTAGAGAAAGTTTGTTTTACATATTTATTTACATATTCTCCCCCATTGTCTTTGAGAAGGATTTCAATCTCTTTCCCTGATTGATTTTTTGCAAGTTTCTTGAAATATTTAAGGCACTCAAAGACTTCATATTTGAATTTGACAATGTAGATCCACATGTATCTCTAATAGTCATCAATGAATGTAAGAACATTTTTTTCTTTTCTCATTTATCAATGTGGGAAAGGATCTGTTATATCATTGTGCACGACATCGAGAATGGAGGATGTTCGTCATGTGTTGCCTTTGTCAAAATTTTCATTAGGATGTTTACCAAGGATGTAGCCTTGAAAAACTCCATCTACAAATTTGATGTTGGGTAGACCATTTACTATTCCTTGCTTGTTTAACTAATACAAGTACCTAAAATGAAAATTTACAAAATTTTTGAGCCACAATACTCTTTCTTCATTTGCATATGTGAGAAGTATAACATTATCAAATTTAGGAACAAGCTGTGTAAAGGAATACAACTTGGAATTCTGATTGGCTTCTCTGACAACATATTTCAAACCATCTAACATCTTGGAAATAAGGTCACTAAATGTGGGTTGAATTATACCAATTTCAAAAGAGTATCATCTCCCATTAAAATGGGAGGACGTGTACAAGGTTCCAAAGAAGATAAATTATATTGTGTAGTATCCATATGATGTGATGCATCCGAATCTAAGATATGTTCATTTTGTAAGGAAGAGATAGCTACCAAAGCATGCACTTTACATCAATCTTTTGGTGAATTGTCTCCAAGTTTTTTCTTGACATTATCCAATATGCAATATTCAAGATTATTTTTCGGCAGTACTTGTTCCGTTAGATCGATAGAATTCTTAATGCATGAAGTTTCTAGATGATATCCTCTGTTGCAATAACTACATTTTTATTTCTCCTTATTTTATTTTCCTTCTTTGGAGTTCAAATATTCCTCAAACGATTTCAAGTTTTCTCCCTTTTTGCGAACAAGGTTCTTCTTTCTCTTTCATTTATACTTGTATTTATTATTTTTCTTGGTGCTTTCATGTACTGCAAGCACATGGGATTTGGATTTCTTGAGAGCACCCATTTTTGTGAACTTATCCTGCCCCTATATTAGTGATTAAATGAATGCATCAAGAGGAGGAATTTTCCAAATTTTTCCCATTGTTATCCTTGAAGTATGAAAATTCGAAATAAAGGTTGAATACTCAGGACCCATATTAAAAACAATCATGAGGATTAGCTGATCCCCATCCTTGTCTATTCCACATTCTTTGAGTAGAAGCAACAAATCTTTAAACTTTGTGAAGAAGTCTTGAAGGGTGTAATAAATACTTTGGATCAATGAGATGAGCTCATTCTTCAGCATATGTCCTTGTCATTCATATTGCATCTTCAATAGACCCTCCCATGTGTTCCATACTTCATTTGCAGTGGAAGCAGATTCTATGTGGAGTAGTTTTTGATATATTGACAAGCATAGCAGCTCGAATGCTTCATCCAGTATGTTAAAAAAACGGCTTTATCAATCATGGAATTAGGCTTTTCTTTCATTCCCATTTTAATCTGATAAAATCCTTTTCTTCTTAGGAGAAGGAGAACTTTAAGCTTCCATTCAAAGTAAGTGTATGGTATGAGGATCACCTATGGGGGTAGATCCATTCTCTATGTGTGCTCCCATTGTTTGTAACCAACAAAAAAAGGTACGTTCTTCTCCTTACAAGCTCTTGTTCTATGATACCATGTTAAATTGTTGAATAAGTTGCACACGGGATCTAGTTGCAAAAAGAAGCAACAATTTCAAGCTTGACACCAAAAGGAATGAAGAGATAATGAATGAAAATCTATTCCACAGTGAATGAGTGAAAATATTACAAGACATATACTCTACATGGTGGGGTAATGCAGCATAGTTGACCTTATAGAGCTTACTGGGACATGAACTAACTGAAGCACTAGTAATGTACCATCTATTCTTAGTTAATTATCCATGCAATCATCAATTAACTAGATATGGACAAGTAAAGTGAATTACACTCATCCATGCACAATTAATGCTCCCTCCTAGCCTCATGCACAAGCAATGCGTACTCTTGGAGATGATTCCAAGGAAGACATGCACTCCTATTGATGATTCCAAGGTAGGCATGCAAGACTAGATTCCACTAGTGTATTTGAAGTATAACTAAAGCATGACTCAAGGATAGGTGCTCCATTTTCTAGGGGAAGGATATTCTCATGCAAGGGGGGATTATCTTGGACCAAGTTAGACTAAGTGTGTCCTCAAACATGGACTATAGAACATAGGAAAAATCATGTACTAGGTAAATGTGCATGTACTCTAATAGAAATCCTTTAGACCACTATAAATACATCTCTATCATGCACTCAAAAGGAACAATCTAAAAAAAGTTTTCACTTGAGGGACTTGATCCCTCTTGATGCATGGTAAATCCAGAGTTAAGATGGATCTATGCTCATTCTTGACCAACATTTTTTTTTTAAATGTCATTTGTCAGCTCCATGTTGATCATGAGAGGAATTACACATGTCCCCTTCGACCTAGACACATACCATTGAAATATTTTAACCATGAGAAATTTGTTACTTTCAATTAGTTTATATGTATATATAATGTTGGTATTGTAGATTTTTACTTAAGGTGGACATTGAAATACTTTTTTGTTATTAATATTTTTTTCAAATACCACTTGTCTAACTTCACATCTACTTCTTAATGAGATGTTAAAAACACCTATCAATAAAATAATATATATTTTTAGTTTCAATTATTTATTTTTATATATATATATATATATATTTAATATTTTATTTGTGATAAATATTAAAATAATTTTCTTATTAATATTTTTTAAAATATTGTTTAGAAAAACAAACCCACATATGAAGAAAATGTCATTTTATTTATTTACATATATCCAAAACCTATCATATCTCATGGTGGGGATAACTATGAGAAGATTATCGGAATGGTTGACTCATCACTAGTATTAAGAAAACCAATCACTAGTATTCAAGAAAACCAGGTGACCTAAAATAACTCATGGTGGGGATAGCTATGAGAAGTTGTAACATCCCGCTTTGGTGCACTGAGCGAACTTATTCTTTCAGGACACTTGCTCGCAAGTGATCCGGATTATTATTCTATTAAAACTTTTGATTTTGATTATGAGGCGTTATGGGTTGATGACATGTTGTTTCACTGCATTGACATAGACAAGTGCTATTGACTCGGTTTACTGAGTGTGCAGGATTTTGGACCTAAAGGATGCAGAGGCATCGATGGAACCCCTTGGACTCTAGATCGAGTCAGGGAGTGTACCATTGGGGTTTGATTTTTTTACTGTGATATTAGTGCATCTAATTATATGATATGATATGGATATGTTCTGACATGATTTGTTGATGATGCAAGCTGACGATAGCTTGCCGACCAGACTCACATGCGGAGTAAAGGGGTCATGCACGACCACCAGAGATGTTGAGGGAGAGGTGTGGACAACAGCCCTGCCACAGCCTACTAACACTCCTACTGTGGCTCAAACTGTAGGTTAACGATTACCTAGATCGAGAGGACCCACGATACCGTGAGGTCAGACTACGACAGTCGCTCATGATGATTCTAAGGGGCACGCAAAAAGGCAGGGGCCCTATTTTTTAGAGGCCCTTAGTCTCCCACAAGTTCTCCTGACAGAGTATTGACTCCAGGGGTTTTTGATGTCTACCAAGTCAATCAAGAGGCGAGTGACACCCTTGGAGCACGTGGTGCATCTTGAAGGGCACGTCGTGCAAGAAAAATGGAAAGAGGCAAGTGACACCCTTGGAGCACCTAGTGCGTCCTAAAGGGCACATCGCGTTGTTTTGATAAATGAATGAACCTAGATGGCCTTAGGACGAATAACGTGTTAAGTATTTAAAAAAAAAAAAAATCTCCCTAATTAAATGTCGCTTAGTACAAAATTTAAGGTCTAAGTCTAAATTACCCTAGTGGTAAAATTTTGTCTACCTATAAAAAATAAAATAATAATAATTAAAATAAAAACAACTTAAATAATAATTATGATCTTCGTAAAATCTTGTAACACGAAGGGAGTAAGAAATTTAAATTATTCATAAAAAAATCAGTTGGAATTAATTGTTTTATCTTTTTAATAATTTAAAATATAATAACTAAATGATAAAAGGGAAAAAGGGTTAAATTCCACACCTGCCTTTTTGAGTTCTAATTAAGAAGGGGAAAGAGGGAAAATCTAAAATTTTAGGAAACTAGGAAAATAGGTAAACATAAAAAGGGAAAAAGGGGAACTTAAGGGAAAAAGATGAAGGTCAAACTTAGTAAAGCATCAACCATTTAAGAGCTTTCTAATTTAAACTGAACTAGCAATTTAATAAAAGGGAAAGTTATTAAAACCTGTAAGAGAATTTGGGGACACCTAGGAGTGATTATAGGAGTAACTCTAGGTGGGTGAGGGAAATAAAGATAATTAATTAATTAAAGAAGTTAATTTATGAGAAAGGAAGGGGATGGGTGACATTTGTATGAGGAGGAAATTTTAGGAAATTAATTATAAAAACTTAACTAAAAGAGAATTTTTGGAAAGTAAGGAACCACAAAACTCTATATAATGAAGGGAGGTGATGGAGGTTGGGTCATCTTCTATTTGCATAACGTTACGCTGCAAAAATATCTACTTGACTGATTTAACTTGTGATAGTTGGGATACCCATCTCGGTAAGGATTGATAGCTCGGCCTTGCGAGGCGAGCTGGGAGCTAGTCGAAATCTTTGGATAGTGAGTGTGTGGCCCTTTTGCGGCTCTGGGGGCTAAGGGGGAAGAAGATTACCCCTAGCATTGGCTGGGAAGTACCGGTGAAGTCTCGACGGTCGGCGAGCGAGAGTTTCACAGAGCACGTGGGACGTCATTCGAAGTGGGCGATCAGGCAATGATACACTCTCTTCGTTTTTGTATGGTAGAATGTATTAGGACTTATGCTTGGATTTGCTTATTTAATGGAGAAGTAATCTGATGTTTTTTTTTTTTAAATTGATGACTAAACTTTCCTTAGCCTAGCTCGATGGTTGTTGACTTCCTTGGACTTTGTTTTCCCGCATGTCTTGACCACCTTGCTGTGTTAATTGTGACCTTCGTGGTTGTTTAGCCTTCATCCCTAGCTCACCAGTGCTCGCTTGAGCAGTTGGCCAGGACCCTAACTTACGGTCGTCACCTTCGCGTTAAAATACCTATGGATCTCAACACCCAACTTTTTTGTGCAAGGATGATGAGCAAAGGATGAACCTGTTCGCCGGCTACCCTTGATGTTTGTCCCTGGCTGATTATTGATTTCTCCATCTCGCAACGACCTCTGCGTGTGGATTATCTGGTGTCCTGGTTGGTTTTATCTATGCCTTGACTGATAGAACTCCTTCAATCATTCCATGACCTTTCCCATTAGATCCTTGCATTTTCCTACTATTTTCTGTGCTGTATTGGAGTTATAGCAATGGAAGCACGGATTGATTCCCTATTTGCAAATTTTTGGGTACTCTGGAAATGGAAAAACGCAATGGTTTCATGCCTTCTTTTTTTATTATTTTATATTCTGGCAATAAAAAGGATTGATTTCAGATCTGCATTTTTATAATGGTATCCTGGAAATGGAAAAACCTTTTTATTTGATTTCCTGTCTGCTTTTATATTTGTGTCCGGGAAATGAAAAACATTTTTGTATTCCAACTGTTCACACACAACCCAAAATCATTTTTTCCATCAAGTGAAGAGGCTTGGCGTTTTTGTATTCCAACTGTTCACACACAACCCAAAATCATTTTTTCCATCAAGTGAAGAGGCTTGGCATTTTTGTAATCCAACTATTCATACACAACCCAAAATCATTTTTTCCATCAAGTGAAGAGGCTTGGCGTTTTTGTATTCCAACTATTCACACACCGCCCAAAATCGTTTTTGCCCAGCAAGTGAAGAGGCTTAGCGTTTTGTGTTTCTATTTTTTACTCAGTAATCCATAATCCCCTCAGCAAATTCGTTTCAATTGCAAATAATATCTGTGAATGGATTCACCTCAGCGTTTGACCATTTGTCTATGTTTTCCCCCTTCTTCTCCATAATTTTGCTGAGAATTTCGTGGGCATCCTGTGGGAAAGAATACTTGTGTTTTCCCCCTTCTTCTACATGATTTTGTTGAGAAATTTGTGGATAAACATTTAGTGTTGATGAAGTCTTCTTTTGGTTTTTAATGGCTGGGTGTTGCCATCATTATGACTAAAATCGTGCCTGGTGGATAGTTGGCAATTCGCCCAAAGCCTACGAAGTCTTCTCTCATTTTTAAATGTTGGGCGTTTCCATCTTTAGAGACTGAAATTGTGCCTGGTGGGTAGCTGGAAATTCGCCCAAAACTTATGATGTCTGTTTCATTTTCTTTTTGCTGGGTGACCTGCCACTCATCACTGCGTCTTCATGTCTCTTGCCAGCCTTGTCTTGACCACCCTGCCCTCTATCTGTAATTTGTTTTATGACTCTTTGCATGTTAAGCCTGTACCTTGAATTATTATTTTTACTATGAGAATTGGTCCTGATAATTGCTTGTTGAAGGCCACACTAGTTGCCTTGTTAGATGCTACAGTTAATAGCCATGATAGTTGCAATGTTAATGCTAAATCAGTTACCTTATTATTCGCCAGAATAATTGCTACAACACTGGAATGGTCAAAGGATTCTTGCTTGATTGATTAAATGGCCACTAGTTTCCTGCATGGATGACTTCGCTTTTTAACCTATAATGACATCAATCTAGGCCGCCAACTTACTTCGGTGTTTATGCCCTGAGTTTTACCCTTACCTGGCAGTGACTCTTTTGAGGGCACGTGGCAATAAATCTTTTAGGTACATGGCCTTGGTCTCTCATAGATTGTTATGGCGTTATGGCACTTACACTTCTTAGCCGATTTCTTTATTGTTGAAGGCAGCTGTCATTTTGGTACCTAGAATAAAGATAAACGCATGTCGAATTTATTGAGTTAATAAATGCTTAGTTGTTGCTTCCGGCCTTGATGTTGTAAAGTTGTTATTGCTATATTAAATGATTGGTTAATTGTCATGATTATATGCCTTGTTAACTTCTTTATTATTGTATTAATGGTAGCATTCCACATCAATATTGTTACTATTGTTATTTAGATAATGACCAGACGGTGTGTTGGACGTTAAGTCATTAATAACATGTTAATCTTAGACATTGTAGTTGATATAGTGAATATTGTTTATATTTTGGCAATTTCTAAGGTTAAATCGTATTAATGTTAGATTATATTTGTAGTTAGTGTCTAAATCATGATTTATACTTTCTAGCTTGGTTGCTTTTAAGGTCAAAATTAGAATTGTCAATTGTTGAATAGTTGTGATTTAGACTTACTAACTTATTTTCTTTTAAAGGTTAAAATAGACTCACAAAAAGTTGACTAGCTGTAATTTAGACTTGCTAAATTGGATGTGTAATTGATGCTAGTTGGGTTTATAGATATCGCCTAATTCGTAACTCAGACTCGCTAAATTTGAGTCAAAATTCATGTTAAGTTCGGTTGGTAACTTGTTGACTAGTTGTGATTTAGACTGGTTAACTGATCTGTTATTAACGCCCTTTTTTTTTAATCATAGATATTGAATTTTCAGCCTTGATTAATGGTTGGTTGTTGACGAAGTCATTTTTAGCTTACGCTTCCCGTTGAGGGTGTGGTTGTTCATTTAATTAAAGTTTGTACTTGGTTTTGTAAACATTTAATATGCTTGGTCTGCTGGTGTCAGGGGGGGTGTAGACACCTCCTTGTTCCTCAGAACAGTCGCCAGCCTTGAGACCTTAAATGGTCAAAATCAATGGGAACCTAGGCTTGAGTGTTGCTTATGTGTTCTAGAGGTCCTAACCATTGCAGGGTAGGACGGGTGGGTAGTCATTCTTATTTTTCGTCAGTTGAGTGTCATACATTGCTTCCAAATGCTTGATGTGTTTTTATGTTAGGTCGGTATGTTTTTTGTGCCGTGAGTTGCATGTGTTGTGTTCGTCGTCATGTTGCGATGTTGAGTATAATGTCATTATTACCTTCCTACATACACACACAAGAAAAACAAAAAATTGCATTTGTTATGTGAGGCTTATTGTCGTAACAAAATGGAAAGTTTGTTACAGAAGCTTATTAGAATGACTAACTCATCACTAATATTCAAGAAAACCAATCACTAGTATTCAAGAAAACCTGGCCACCTGAAATAACCTGGAAAAAAAAAAACACATTCAATCCTTCAACCTCCTTCAACCTGTTGTATTGAGATATAAAATAAAGCTGTTTAAATATTGAATGCGAATGGATCAACTGGCGTACCTTGATTTTGTCAGACAAACCGATACATGAAGGAAACGACATGTGCACTCATCCAACCCGTTTTAGTGTTTTATTGAGATATAAAATAAGGCTTTTGAAATATCGAATGAAATTTTTTTTAGTCGTTCACCTCTTGACGGATTTCCCTCGGCTGGATTTGCTTCCAAATAACGTTGTTGAACCTGCCACCCCTCCTCAGGAAAATGCAAAGAAAAACTATCTCATCGGTTTCTTGATATGTTAACAAGAACGAACTGTTTCCGGGCAAGGCATATGTAGCACGCACTGCAAAGTGAATTGTGATGAATACTGCAAAGTGAATTGTAATGGCTATAAGTGAAACATTCATTGGTGAGTGTGTACATGTTGTTGTGTGGTATTTGGGGTTTTGGGTCCTGGTACTCTACGGTTAAGTTTGCATTCCATTTGTAGAGTTAGGTGTTTGCTTAGTTTGTTAGTGCATTGTCATTAAAACTTTGTTTTAACTTTTAAAGTCACAAGTTCAATACTGATCGAGGTTGTGTGATATTTGGAGTTTTGGATCATGGTACTATAAGGTTAAATCTGCACTTCACTTGTAGAGTTAGGTGTTCGTTTAGTTTGTTAGTGCACTGCCATTAAAACTTTGTTTTAATTTCAAAGTCACAAGTTCAATAATGTTCAATAATGGAAGACCTCTACTGTGGAGAAAAATACTTCCAAACTTAACATGCACTTCTATAAGATAGAATTTGAAATTAGCTAAAAAAAAATATGAATTTATTTAACTAACTTTTAGTAAGCCTAAAATTTTGAAAAGCTAAACATCAAATTATATATGTATACATACCCTACCCCTAAATCAGTTTCTTAATATAACTTAATTAAAATGATTTGAACTTTTATTAATCCTATTATTTTAATATTTAATAAAATCAAAATCAAAATAAGCTTGAGCTTATTTTAAAACGTGATGGGGCAGTAAACCCCTCGGAGGTAGAGTCAACTAATATACAAGAGAGGTGACTCTTCCATTTGAATCTCCCATTCATGTATTAATTGAATCTCCCATTCATGTATTATTTCTAAAAGCAAAGGCAGAAGATCTATTGCAGGGTGTTTCCATTTGTGTGTGAGATTTTTTTTTTTTTGTTTTTGTTTCTTCTCCTATACATAAATTTAATAAATTTAATGATAATTTTTTTATGTAATATTATTGAATTGAGGTTTAAAAAGTTTTTATTATATTTTTTCAACTAAAATATATTTTAAAGGTTTATTGAAATTATTGAAATGATAGTGCAATTTTATTTATTTATTATTATTATTATTTTATTTATTTATTTATTTTAATATATTAATTATTTTTGTTATTTATTTTTTTTATTTTTTTAATATCAATATAGATTTATTTTAATCCTAGATTTATTAGTTGGGTAGAAGGATCCAATTTTTATAGGTGATTTTTTTTTTAGAATATAAAACTTGAGAAAAGTTTAAAAATTTGCATTTTTAATCTTTCTAGAAACTTGATAGATCGTAGGTTAAAATGAATCTATGCTAGCTTTACTCTTTACTTGTTTTGATTATTATGTCCATTAATTAATTAATAACTTGTTATGATTATTGTGTCCATTAATTAATTATTGACTTCTTATGAGTATTAATATATATATATATATATATATATATATATATATATATATATAATTAATTAAATTAATTAAATTAATACTAATAACAAAATAAAAAAATAAAAAATTAACATTTTTAATACTTTATTAAATTCATCTTCCAAACTACATTTATTTTGAATTAATAAACTGTTTATTTTTCCACCATATTGTCCTCTTATATTTCTTTAGGATAATGATAAAAAACAATTAACACACTCAATGCACTCATGCTAACAAAACATGTATTTCACCAAAGTCTCAAAACATGTATTTCATCAAAGGCTAAAAAAACTAAAGGGTTACCACCGTTATTACATGCGTTATGTATTAGGTTCTAACTCATAGTTTTTATAAAGGTTAAGAAGGTTTATGTAAAACTAGGAATAAATAATTCTGGTTGTTTCACATTCAACTATCTTGATTTCTAAATAATACTAGATATTGTATATTCCTAAATTTCTTATTAACCATAACATCATTTTTATAATGTAATAAAAAGTCATCATTTTATTTTATTTAATTAATAAAATTCAAATGTTTGTATTATATTTTTATTATGTTTGTATTATATTTTTAATGTTAATAAAAAGTCATCATTTTATTTTATTTAATTAATAAAAATTTAAATGTTTGTATTATATTTTTAATAATACAATGTTTTTAATAAATATCAAATTTACTTTCAATTTTTTAAAGTTTTAAACAATCTTTTATCAATTCAATTTTTTACCATAAATGCTCTTCATTTACATTTCTTTCCACATATACACCATTTGTGCATAACTATTTGAAAATTATAAATTTCTAAAATCCTTCAAATTATAAATTTCTAAAATCCTTCATAGATAGTATTATTAATGTACAACTAAAATACCATATTTCCTGTACTAAAAAAAATGTAAACAAAACGAAATTCCTTTACTAGTAACTTAACATAAACCAACAAATAATGTAATGAAGACAAAGTTATTATTTAGTAACACACTCTACTCTTTGCGTATTTGTAAACACGTTTTCATGAAAACATTCATCTCCCTTTGTGAATAAAACTATGCATTTTTTTATGCTAATTATCATGATCCTGCTTATTAATTTGTAATTTTAATGATAGTTTCCATTGTGTTATGCATCAAATTTCAAAAATAGCATAAACAGAGAGAATTAACTATATGCCTTGATAAAGAGATAATAATGAATGCAAAATTCCTTTGAGGGGGTAACCTTCTTTTACGATAGAAAAAACGTACGAGATGAGATGATTTTAAAATTGAGTCTCATTGGTATATAAATAGAATACCAAGGGTATTATTATAGTTAAAAGGTGTAACTAGCAATACTAATATAACAAAATAAATACACCAACTCAATATCTAGGGATTTACATAAGGATTTATGCTTAACATGGGGATTTGTCTATGGGATTAACTTGCATTTCCCCTTCAAACAAGTGTTTCCCTCAAGACTTGATTAGTTGTTGATGTTTCTAAATGAAGAACTAATTTTTCCATGTTGCTTCGTATATTGGTACGTTCTTCCACTTCATGAGGTTCTCATTAATTGATCAATTTCCCAACTGCTTAATTGTTGCTTGAAGGATTATTTTTAGTTCCAGTATGGTTTTTCCTTCTTCATTGATCTATGGTAAAATAGTTTGAACTAGGATCTTGTCACCAATTACCTTATCTAAGAAAAAAACATCGAAGACTATATGTACATGTGAATATAGAGGCAACTCCAATTTGTAAGCCATACTTCCAATCCTATGCAATGCCTTATAGGTACAATAATACTTAGGTGCTAATTTATTATCGATATTTTGTTTCTTGAGGGACATATGTTTGTATGGTTGTAGCCTCATAAATTCCCAATCCCCCACTTCACATTCCCTTTGACTATGAATTTGATCCACTTGTTATTTCATCATATTTTTTTTTGTAACCATGTTGTCCTTCAATAGTTTAAGAACCTATTATTGGTGTTCTATATGGTCCTCGACTATTTTAACCTTTTGTTTCCCTTTCAAGGGTGATGTGATGGACGAAGGATGATATTCATCATTTTCCATAAATGGGGACATTTTTTATGAAGTATGGAAGGATTTGTTGTTCCACCATTTTTCGAAGGGAAACCACTTGACCCATTATGTTTTTTTATTAGATGAAAATCAATGAAGATACCCTTTTAGATATTTATTAACAACATCAATTTTCCCATCAGATTAAGGATGATAAAAAGATTTGTGAGCCAATTAAGTACCCAAAAAAGAAAATAATTCAATCCAAAAATTTCTAGAGAAAATGAGATCTCTTTCACTTACAATGATCTTAGTGATTCCAAGTAGCTTATGAAGTGTTTCCATGAATTTAATGGATACTAATATGATAAAGGGAGAAAACATGGGCATACTTTGTGAGTTGACTCACTACTACCATGATGAAATTATTCCTTTGAGCTTCGGTAGAACTGTAATAAAATCGATTGAAACCTCTTCCCAATGTGGAATTAGTATATATAATGGTCGTAGTAGACTTGGGGTGTTGATTTGATCTCCCTTGTTCTGTTAGAAAACAACATCAATTTTAAGAAATTCCCAAAAAATTCCTTCTTGATCTTGTGGTAAGTTTTCAAGAACCTTGAGTGTCTTCCTATAGGAGTAGTGTGCAATTCCATAAGGACCTTTGATTTGAGTTGGGAATTATTACATAAATATAAGTTATATTTATACCAGAGTAAATCATTCTTCCACACAAATTTATCTAATTTACTTGGGTCCTCTTGTAGTTGTTTAATGATATTGCATATCTTTTGAAATTGCTTCCATTATATCTTTTCTTCTTCCACCCAATCCGAATGTGTAATGGGAATAACACAAACTAAACTCTCTATGTCATCTTCTTTCCTTCAAATTGCTTCTACAACCACATTTTATTTTCCTTTTTGGTAGATAATTTCAAAGTCATAACCTAGCATCTTTGTAACCCATTTTCATTCCTCTTATGAAGATAATTGTTATTCCAATAAGAAATTCAATCTACCATGATATGTTTTTACCTTGTAACATCTTCCTATTAGGTAAGGGAACCATTTTTTAACTACAGGTAATATAGCCAACAGTTTTTTTGATAAATGGGTTTGAGTAAGTTATTTCCTTTAACATGGCTACTTTTAAAGGAAAGGGGCCTTCCTTATTGCATTAATATTGCATAAATTCCATGTACTAAGGAATCACATTCCACAATAAAAGCTTTTGTGAAGTCATGTTTTTCCAAGAGAAGTCGTACACATAGCCTCCTTAATCTTTTCAAAAGATTCAGTTTCTTCTTGAATAAAATAAAATTCCTCCTTTTTTAATAGTGCGCTTAAAAGTGCTTCTATTTAACCATAATTCTTGACAAAATTGTGACAATCCTGTCAATCCTATGAATCCTCTAATTTTCTTTAAGTTTTTTGGAATTGGCCATTCCATCACAACTATAATTTTGTTATGATCCACTTTGACACCTCGATGAGACAAAATATGACCCAAATATTCCACTTCTTGAACCTGTAGGAACACTTGGAAGGATTTGCATATAGGTCTCTCTCTTGTAACGTACCCAACCACTAGTTGGCTAGGCATGTTACCTCAAAAACTCACTTCCATATCGGATCTCGAATTTTGGTAATAATTAATTCGAAATAGAGCGTGAAAGAATGCAATAATCACACATGAAATATCAAGATTCATGCCAAACCATCCAAGAAAGGAACAACGTTCCATGCACAACAATAGCCAACAATAAGGAACATATAAATATGAATCTTAGAGGTAATAATAATAGACATCGAAATATAATATAAACAAAACATATAGAGAACTTATGTTTAATTAAACCATCACCATCTGGTTGTAAACCAAGGACGTTCCTCCCAACCATAGACAATGTTGTTCCAATTCTCAACAGGAGGTCACCCCCGAGCCAGGGCTATGAATCCACAAGGACAAGTCCTAGGATAAATCTAAATAACACAACAATTGGATAATAATCTCTTAGGTTTTTCCAACCACATAACAATCCTAATTTCCATCTCTCTTTCCATTTCATCCTAAACAACCCAAAGAAATAAATCTATTTTCTGCCATGTAGTCCCTCATGCATCTTCATTTCTCTCCAGGGATCCAATGCTACTGGTCAGGAAATATCCATGTTCTAAACTCCAAGGATTCTTAGTTGTGACAGTTCTTTCAAAACTACCATCAATCTCATTCCCATAGTCATCCATTCCAACCTGGAATGATCAATAATTCCTTACAACCATATCATAATAGCTCTCCTCCTCCATCCATTCATTTCCATGCTCCAACCAAGAGCACACGAATTATCAAGAGTGAAATGAGGAATTCTCAAAATGAAATGATTAATGAGGAACAAAGAAGAACCCCCAAACATCCCACGGGCATGGTTTCTATAATTAAAATACCCAATAACCATATACTTTTAGGATAACCCACAAAAATGAATTCCTTTATTTGGGGTTCCAAAGAATTCCTCTTATCTAAAGGGATGTGATCCCATGCATGAGATCCAAAGATGTGCAAGTTTGCGACATCAAATTTCTTATCGCTCGAGGATTCAAATGGTGTCATTCCCTTAAAGTATTTGTGAGGAACTCTATTTTTTATTTTTTGTTGAAAAATTTATTACCTAGGATCATAAATTTGAAGGAAGAAATATTTCATGCAATATGCAGTTCACCATTTCTTTTAGGGGCCGATTCTTCCTCTTTGTTACCCCATCTTGTTGTGGAGTAAAGGGAACTATCTGTTGCAATTGTAATCTATATTTAGAGAAAGTTTGTTTTACATATTTATTTAGATATTCTCCCCCATTGTGTTTGAGAAGGATTTTGATCCCTTTCCCTCATTGATTTTCTGCAAGTTTCTTGAAATTTAAGACACTCAAAGACTTCATATTTGAATTTGAGAAAGTAGATCCATGTGTATCTCTAATAGTCATCAATGAATGTATGAACATTTTTTTCTTTGCTCACTTATCAATGTGGGAAAGGACCTATTATATGATTGTGCACGAGCTCGAGAATGGAGGATGTTCATCATGTGTTGCCTTTGTCAAACTTTTCTTCAAAATGTTTACCAAGGATGTAGCCTTGAAAAACTCCATCTATAAATTTGATTTGGGGTAGACCATTTACTATTCCTTTCTTGTTTAATTGCTACAAGTACCTAAAATGAAAATTTCCAAAACTTTTGAGCCATAATATGCTTTCTTCATTTGCATATGTCAGAAGTATAACATTATGAAATTTAGGAACAAAATATGAAAAGGAATACAACCTAGAATTCTGATTGGCTTCTCCGACAACAACTTTCGAACCATCTAACATATTAGAAATAAGGTCACTAAATGTGGGTTGAATTATACCCACTTTCATGTGCTAGAATGAGTGATTTGATAGATCGAGACAATATTTATGGATAGTTTTGGAACATTCAATACATTCTCGAAATATCCATTGTCTAGGTCTACTATACATCATCCACAAAATTTCAGAAGAGTGTTATCTCCCATTAAAATGGGAGGATTGGTGCAAGGTTTCAAAGAAGATAAATTATATTGTGTAGTATCCATATGAAGTGATGCATTAGAATCTAAGATATGTGCATTTTGTAAGGACGATATAGCTACCAAAGCATGCACTTTACATCAATCTTTTGGTGAATTGTCTCCAATTTTTTTCTTGACATTATTCGATATGCAATCTCCAAGATTATTTTTCTACAACACTTGTTCCATTAGATCAATAGAATTCTTCATGCATGAAGTTTCTAGATCATATCCTTTGTTGCAATAACTATGTTTTGATTTCTCCTTCTATGATTTTCCTTCTTTGGAGTTCAAATACTCCTCAAACGATTTGAATTTTTCTTCCTTTTTGGAATCAAGGTTCTTCTTTGTCTTTGATTTATACTTGTATTTATTATTTTTCTTGGTGCTTTCATTTACTTCAAGCACATGAGATTTGGATTTCTTGAGAGCACCCATTTTTGTGAGCTTATCGTGCCCCTATATGAGTGATTAAATGAATGCATCAAGAGGAGGAATTTTCCAAGTTTTTCCCATTGTTAGACTTGAAGTATGAAAATTAGAAATAAAGGTTTAATACTCAGGACCCATATTCGAAAGAATCATGAGGATTATTTGATCCCCATCCTTGTCTATTCCACATTGTTTGAATTGAAGTAACAAATCTTTAAAATTTGTGAAGAAGTCTTGAAGGGTGTAATAAATACTTGGGATCAATGAGTCATTCTCCAACATATGTCCTTGTCATTCATCTTGTATCTCAAATAGACCCTCCCATGTGTTCCATACTTCATTTGGTGTGGAAACAGATTCTATGTGGAGTAGTTTTTGATATATTGACAGGCATAGAAGCTTGAAGGCTTCATCCACTATGTTAAAAAAATGGCTTTATCAATCGTGGAATTAGGATTTTCTTTCGTTCCCATTGTAATCTGATAAAGTCCTTTTCTTCTTATGAGAAGGATAACTTTAAACTTCCATTCAAAGTAAGTGTATGGTATGAGGATCACCAATGGGAGTAGATTCATTCTCTATGCATGCTCCAATTGTTTGTAACCAACTAAAAAAGGTATGTTCTTCTCCTTACAAGCTCTTGTTCTATGATACCATGTTAAATTGTTGAATAACTTGCACATGGGATCTAGTTGCATAAAGAAGCAAAAATTTCAATCTTGAGGCCATAAGGAATGAAGATATAATGAATGGAAATCTATTCCACGATGAATTATTTAAAATATTACAAGACATATACTCTTCATGGTGGGGTAATGCAACATAGTTAACCTTCTAGAGCTTACTGGGACTTGAACTAACTGGAAAACTAGTAATATACCATCTAGTCTTACTTAATTGTCCATGCAATCATCAATTAACTAGATATGCACAAGTAAATTGAATTACACTCATGCATGCACAATGAATGCTCCCTCCTATCCTCATGCACAAGCAATGTGTGCTATTGGTGATGATTCCAAGGAAGACATGCACTCCTATTGATGATTCCAAGGTAGGCATGCAATATTGGACTCCACTACTGTAGTTGAAGTACAATTGAATCATGACTCAAGCGGAGGTGCTCCGTTTTCTAGGGGAAGGATATTCTGATGCAAGGGAGATTATATTGGACCAAGTTAGACTAAGTGTGTCCTCAAACATGGACTATAGAACATAGGAAAAATCATGTACTAGGTAAAGGTGCATGTACTCTAATAGAAATCCTTTATACCACTATAAATACATCTCTATCATGCACTCAAAACGATCGATCTAATTTATTTATTTTCACTTGAGGGACTTGATCCCTCTTGATGCATGGTAAATCCGGAGTTAATATGGATCTATGCTCATTCTTGATCAATATTGTTAAAAAAAATGTCATGTGTCAACTCCATGTTGATCATGAGAGGAATTAGACATGTCCCCTTCCACCTAGAAACATACCATTGAAATATTTTAACCATGATAAATTTGTTACTTTCAATTACTTTATATGTATATATAATGTTGGTATTATAGGTTTTTACTTAAGGTGGAGATTGAAATATTTTTTTTCAGATACCACTTGCCTAACTTCACATCTACTTCTTAATGATATGAAAAAAACACCTATCAATAAAATAATATAAATTTTTAATTTCAATTACTTATATATATATATATATATATATATATATATATATATATATATGATATTTTATTTGTGATAAATATTAAAATAATTTTCTTATTAATAATTTTTAAAATATTTGCTAGAAAAACAAACCCACATATGAAGAAAATGGCATTTTTTTAATTATATTTCCAAAACCTATTGTAACTCATGGTTAGAACAACTATGAGAGGCTTATCGGAATGGATGACTCATCACTAGTATTCAAGAAATAACTCGGAATGGATCTAGTTGCAAAAAGAAGCAACAATTTCAAGCTTGAGACCAAAAGGAATGAAGAGATAATGAATGGAAATCTATTCCACAATGAATGAGTGGAAATATTACAAGACATATACTCTACATGGTGGGTTAATGCACCATAGTTGACCTTCTAGAGATTACTTGGACATGAGCTAATTGGAACACTAGTAATATACCATGTAGTCTTAGTTAATTGTCCATGCAATCATTAATTAACTATATATGTGCAAATAAAGTGAATTACACTCATCCATGCACAATGAATGCTCCCTCCTAGCCTCATGCACAAGCAATGTCCACTCTTGGTGATGATTCCAAGGAATACATGCACTCCTATTGATGATTCCAAGGTAGGGATGCAAGACTAGAATACACTAGTGTATTTGAAGTACAACTGAAGCATGACTCAATCATAGGTTCTCCCTTTTCTAGGGGAAGGATATTATCATGCAAGGGAGATTATCACAAGTCAGACTAAGTGTTCCCTCAAACATGGACTATAGAAAATAGGAAAATTCATGTACTAGGTAAATGTTCATGCTCTCTAATATAAATCCTTTAGACCACTATAAATACATCTCTATCATGCACTCAAAAGGATCAATCTAAAAAAATGTTTTCACTTGAGGGACTTTATCCCTCTTGATGCATGGTAAATCTGGAGTTAAGATGGATCTATGCTCATTCTTGATCAATATTTAAAAAAAAAATGTCATGTGTCAACTCCATGTTGATCATGAGAGGAATTACACATGTCCCCTTCAACCTAGAAACATACCATTGAAATATTTTAACCATGAGAAATTTTTTACTTTCAATTACCTTATATGTATATATAATGTTGGTATTGTAGATTTTTACTTAAGCTGGACATTGAAATACTTTTTTGTTATTAATATTTTTTTCAAATACCACTTGTCAAACTTCACATCTACTTCCTAATGAGATGTGAAAAACACCAATCAATAAAATAATATATATTTTATTTGTGATAAATATCAAAATAATGTTCTTATTAATAATTTTTAAAATATTTTATAGAAAAACAAACCCACATATGAAGAAACTGTCATTTTTTGTATTTACATATTTCCAAAACCTATCATAACTCATGGTGGGGACAACTATGAGAAGCTTATTGGAATGGTTGACTCATCACTAGTATTCAATAAAACCAGGGCACCTAAAATAACTCATGGTGGGGATAGATATGAGAAGCTTATCTGAATGGCTGACTCATCACTACTGTACAAGAAAACCAATCACTAGTATTGAAGAAATCCAGGCCACCTGAAATAACCCGGAAGAAAAAAAAACGTTCACTCCTTCAACCTGTTTTATTGAGATATAAAATAAAGCTGTTTAAATATTGAATGAGAATGGGTCCACTAGCATAACTTGATTTTTTCAGAAAAACCGATACATGAAGGAAATGACATGTGCACTCATCCAACATGTTTTAGTGTTTTATTGAGATATAAAAGAAGGATTCTGAAATATCGAATGAAAATGGATCCACTGGCATATGTCTAATATTTTGGCAAGACCCTATGAAGATTATTGGATTATGTAGTTGATATGTAATATGGTCAAGTTGAAAATGGATGTGGGTGGTGCATTTGACAAGTAATAGATGTAGATTCCAACACATGGTTTAATTAAATGGTTGATGGTTAATGGTTGGCATGTACTAATCAATTAATTGATTGTGGGTGGAGGTGACATGCATTTATTGCATGCCACCCTTAGTCCTTCCGTTGGTCACCACCCTAGTCGAGATATTGTTCAACCTTGTTGTTGTGGTTATGCTCTTATTTCTGATCACAGAGGAACAACTCGACCAACTCGAGTTTTAAGGTGTTTTATCGCAGGTATGTCTTTTTTCCCATCCATGAGTCTTCTTTGGTTATGAAATGGATACTGGCTCAGCTGTATTGGTTTTTTCTTTCCTTAAGTATTTTAAATTTGTAAAATTGTGATTTTAAAATGGAGCGTTGACGATTTTCTCTCCACTAATGTTTGGTGTCCCAATGTTATTGGTCATCCTAAGTATTAATAGTCATAAGGGCTCTCTGTCTTCCTTGATGTTTTGGTTGGAGGGTTTTCTTTAGTTTTGGGTGGTTGGTTGTCCTCACGCTTGCATATAGTTTTATCTAGTCTTTGGATTTTATGGGGTTTAATGGTTGGAAGCACTCTGCATCACTGCGTTTTGTTCACTTGGGAATTGGGTTGTTGTCACTTTTAATGGTTGTGCAGTGGGTTATATTTCTCTTTCTCGACCCTGTTTGCACCTCAACATTGTGGTTGTTTGACTGGAGAGCCATGAGGGTTATACCCCGCGTGTGTTAAGTTTCATTACCAGGCTGAATTGGAACCTCAATCGTCTATTATATCCTCTCTTGTCATAGGTTTTAGTCACCTTGTCCACATAGTAAATTGTGGTTTTCTCTGTGTATACATCGTTGCTCTTAGAGGTTTTCACCATAGAGAAGTGTCAGCTCTGGTCTCCCTGTGTTGGCCATAGAGAAAACCCTTAACTCCTCCAGTTTGAGGGTTGATAGAGAAGACCGTCGGGGCCTGTCGAGGTTACTATTGGTTATTATTGATTGGTATGTATTGTCGACCGAATTGAGTACAGACTTGCCAAATTGGTTATGTGAAAATCGTGTTGGTTTTGGTATCTAGTCACTGCCTGTGATATTACAATGAATAAACCATGCATTGTTAATTGGATAGTCCAAAATACACAGTCTCTCTCCTTGTGTTTGATAACCCAGTATTGTTTTAATTGAGAAAGTCATAGCCTTGGTTCATGTCGATGCGTGGGTATGTCTAGATGCCACAACATGTTAGGTCAGTTGTTGATTGTTACGACAGTCCAAGTATAGGCTGAACATTGAATTGGTTGATTGGTTAATACACAATCACTGTCTTTTTGCACTAAATATTATTTGGATGTTAGATCGACATTGGTTACAATTGTTTAATGATGTTCACGCATAATGTATTTGTACGTCTGGTGTTCCCATGCCACAAATAAATGGTTATTGTAACTATCAGTTTTTTTTTGGGTCAAATGGTTATTGCAATCGAGATGAATATAGAAAATCCATCCATTGTATGATTTATGGTTATTTGATTGCATCATTAGGGATGAGCCCGAATTTTACACAACATGGTTGATTGCAGTTTGTTTAATTTGAAGCAATGTTGTATTAGAATGAAATCTCGGCATGAGGGGTTGATTAAATAATGTGACTGTGTGTTTAGAATTGTAAAATGGGAATGTTACATCGTGGTGTTTTGGGTACTTTCCCATTGTGCGAGATATGGATATTTTGTGTTTCACACTCAGAGATAGTCATAGAGTTTTAAACATGGCCTTGTTGCAATTTGATTATTTGTTTTATGAAGTCAGGCATGTTGTTGTTGCCTTGTTGTGTTGGATGGATAGCCCAACATTTTTATTATTTAAAGTTGCGTTGAATTGAGCTTGTACAGTCACATAATTACAGTTGCATTGATTGAATTATTTTGGGTTTTCTACAACATAATGTGATTTGGAATGGTGGTTGTTGTATGTCTGTTTAAATGATGAGTCAAGGTTTTACAGTTTAAGTTTGGAGGGTTGGGTTGGTTGTCCACTATGTATGTTTAACAGATATCATACATTTTAAATGACATGCCCGATCGGAGTGACAGTATAACTTCATTGAAAATTTTGAAACATGACTTTTGAGTGTATTTGATGATTGAAGTAATGTGTGGGCAGTGGTTGATTTTGATGATTAACAGAGTGGAAATGGTTACTATTATACATTTGAGAATTGTTATAAGATGTTAATTGTATAAATAAGAGGAAGAGAACTCCCTTACAGATTTTCGTGGAATGCATATTGTCTTGTTGATGGAACTGTGTTAGATATTTGACTATGAACAATGAATTGGTTAATACAAAGTGATTTTTATCACGGCACAATGATCATTTGGTTGGTGTATCTCCTTTCAATAGAATGATTATATGGATTACTTGATTAATTTTGTGAACAATGCCCTCTCTCATTCCCCACCATTATTTATCTTTTCTCTAATTACAACCCTATCGCCTTCCCACATTCATTTTTCATTCCTTGTTCTAAAATTGATTATAGTCAAGAAAAATTAAGTGTTGAAGCAGTTGGTAGTAGTAATGTCTTGGTTGAATAACAATGATGTTTTCTTTGGTTTGGAGTTGATTTTTGTTGTCCTTGAGTAGTAACCACATTTTTCCCCCTCATCAAATCATGTTTCTCTCAATACAAACCCCTCACATATCCCATGACCCTTTATTCACCCCTTCCTCATTGATAAACAGTAAAACAATTTGTATGGATTGGATTGCATGATTCTAATACATTGTTGAGCCAAATATATTTCATATTTTTAAGAGTTGTCATGTATGGTTATTTAAAATACTATTTGATAATAAATCATGCATGAAAGAATGAGTTTTTTTAGCTGAGGTAGCCATGGCCGAGGAAACAGAGGGAGAGGTAATTGGAACAGAGGCCCAAGAAGGCCAAGGTTCTCCATACATTTTGATGTTGACTCACAAGAGCTTGTCTAGTTGTTTCAGGACAGATTTTTCAATTGAATTGGGCAAGGAGTGGTCCAACCTAGGCCTGAAAGGCAAAATTTGCAAGTTCCACAAGCCCTTGGTATACTTGTGCGTCCTCACGTCTCATTTCAACACAAGGTTCCTAAAAATTATAGATGGAAAGAGATTGTGCACCCGGTAGTCTCCCAACATCGTAGCTAGCCTAATTTATCACTACCTGCTCCTCCGCCTATTAACCCCATTGTCCAAATTCCCCCCCACTCACCAATGCACTAGAAAAAGATTGAAAACCAAGTCCCACCATGCCCTTGACAAAGGAAAATCCATTGTTGCCCCTTCCTCACCCTCGAATGGTTCTGACAAATCCGTGTCTTCCCGAATGCATTTGAGGGACAATTGTTCCCATGTGATGAATGAGATTATGCCTAAAGGCTTAGCCCAACCAAAGAAAAATTCAAGAATATCGAAGGGTGACAACAAAAATCAAGGAAGGATTGCATCTCAGAGTGGGAAATATGTCTTTTGAGATTTTATTTTATTTATTGTTGATCACAATTGACTTCAGGAATTTTTGGACAACATGTTTATTTTTGGATATATGAGTAATACTTTTTTTTTTAAATAATTTCAAATATCATGAGCTAAATTTTCAAATGTGAATATAATGATGGGAGCCACAAGGAGGCGTGTTTTTCTTAACTAACTAGTTATGTTATGATTTTTATGAGCTAAAGGGAGTCACAAGGGGTCCCACCTAATAGTTATTATTTGTTTATAACCCTTATTATTATTATTACTTTCCCCCCTTAACTAAAAATTTGGTTGAATCTTTAGTTAAATTAACTAATGAGGTGGTTCAATTACCTCAACCAATTCTGATTTGCTTAAAGGCAAAAGGAAAGGGAGGTGCAAGAGGAGGATAGAAGAAAATCATACTAAGGTTTTTTCTTTGAGTTTATGTTGAGATAGTTCAGTTTTCATTCATTCATTTATTCATCACAAGCCTAATTCTCTTTTATGATAGAAGGGTCTTATTGTAGACAACAATATTCAGGGCTGAATTACATCATTCAGACACTTGTTTTTCAAAGGTGTTGATCTATCTTTGATAGTCTATGTAGACTTGTCTGTTTGTGAATTAGTTTTCATGACTGACAAAGGCTATTGTGTAGAGTCGAGTGGGAAACAATATGTGGCAAGCTGATCCAACTTTTAGAGTTTAGTTTTTGTTTTATGTCAGAGGTCCTTTTGTATGTTTCATTGGGGATGTCTAAGTTTGACTTTCGTCCAAAATTTTTGTATGAGATTTTGTAAACAAAATGAATCTTTGGTGAATTGGAATGAAATAAAGGATTGCTTTATGTCTCATCTGTCTTGATTATCATCTTGGTGACTTTACTTCTATCTTTAGATTTATTTCAACAATTAATATGCGCATAAAACTGCATAAAAAGTAAATTTCCAAAAATCTTTTTATTGATAAAAGACTAGCTTAAGCACTCGTAATTAATATTTGTGAGTTAGGATGTTATTTTTGTTGGCTATAAACATAGGGTGAGATTCTTGTCTATTTTTCTTTAGCCAAGAAAAATCTGAAAATGATTGAGTAAGATCATTTCATATCTTTTCCTCAACATTTATTTGGTGACCATACTGGGGAGATCTTCGATATCTCTCTAGTTAATTTTTATACTCGATTTTCATCGATACATATTTCTTCTTTTTATATTGATTCTTTGACTATTTTATTCTTAATGACTGTTCTTGTTGCAAGGTAGCCCAATATTGAGCTCGGTCTTCAAGATCAGACCATCATTGCTTTGAATCTGTTTAATACCATCTTAGACACTGCCAATGCCCATGCTGATATTAACCATTCTTGGGAAGCAATTGAATGAGATATTAGTGCTTAAGAACAATTGTAAGCTAGACGTAGACAGCCTAGAAATCGACAGTGGCCCTTTTTGTTTCTTCAAGTTTTGGATTTTATTTCATGTCCTTAGATTCTCATGCTTCTAGAAGAAGAAGAGGCATGTCACTTGAAATCAATCCTATCGCTGAAATATGAAGAAGGAAAGTTGTGTTATCTTCCCAAAAACTTCCTCTAAGGATAACTTTATCTGATTCATCCAGCTCATCTTTCTTTCCCTCATCTATCATCCACAGGATAACATCTAGTGGTGGCTCTAGTGGCACTAGAAGTGCTCCATCTTCCCAATATTCATCGTCATCAGTGATTGGTAGATTATATTGACATGATATCCCTGTCCAATATACCAAAAACCCCACAAAAGTCATTAAAAAGTATGGTAGTTTTCAGTTCCAAGAAGACGCCAAAACCACACCATGGCATGTGTCCTCTCCTCTTAACCTAGCACCTGCTACTCATCCAATTCCAATGTTTAAAGAGCAACTTCCTAGGTTTTCAGGAAATAACACTATCAGCACAAATGAACACCTGGTGGAATTTTCTAGTTCTTGTCATAACATAGGGGGCCAACAACAATGATACTTGCATGCACTTATTCATCAATTCCTTGGAAGGAAAGGCTGCAACTGACTTCTTTGACCTTCCTTCTAATATTTTGTCTACTTGGGAGGAGTTAGTATATTGGTTCCAATCCAGTTATGGGCTATCTGAAAGCCCAACTGAGAAGTTAATGGAGTATAATAACATTACCTATAAGGATGGTGAGACCATCAAGTCCTTCAAATTGCATTTCATCAAGTTATAAAATCAAATCCTTGAACTCATCCGCCCTCATAACCAAGATGCTTTCATGCATTACTACAATTCATTGCCTTCCCCTACTATCAGAGGCTTGAAGAAAAATCCATTGATAATATCGATTCCTCTTTGCATACTTGTTCAGAGTATGAAGAAAAAATTGAAAGAACTGGTATTCCCCAGGGAGAATCGGTTAGACAGACATACATGTCTGCTCTCCTACAACTAGTACAATATATGAACAACCGTATGACAACATTTGAGCGGAAGGGTACTGTCTCCCCTCTTACCCCCAGAGCTTCATCCTCTTCTACACCCCCCTTTAGAAAACCGTTTAAAAAACAAATTTCAGCCTAAGGATATCTTGCCTCGGAGTTGACGTAAATTTTGTGAGGAAAACCATGAATAAACCACATGTGAGGTAAAGAAGGGTGCCAGAGATAAGATATTTGGTAAAAGACCAGAAGCTATTATCGTTGTCCTAGATTTTGCAAAGCCAGAGGATGTCATGGTCATCAATACTATGAACAAAGTCTATGCTCCCAAGGGAAAAATTGATCCTCCTCGCAGTTCTTTTGGCCCAAGCTCATCCTCAACCATTGCTACTCTCCAAGTTCCTAAGTTCATGAGAGTCAAGGGATCACTCCTCTTCTCTCCTCTTCCAAATACAATATCTTGAATCAGTTGGCCAACATCAAAGCATATGGAACCCTTCTAGACATATTTGTCATCCCTAAACAATAGATGCATCTTAAACAATTCATGGAAGGAAAAGCTTCCGTTGTAGCCAATCTTTCCGAAGAGGTAAATGAAGAGGATTCTTCTGTAAATAAAGTAGGTGTACATAACTTTAGATACCTTGTAAAAAATCCCCCTTTTTATATTTCTATAAAGATTATGGATAAGATTGCCCATTATTGCCTCATTGATGGTGGTTCGGGCCCAAGTGTGATGTCGAAGATCATTATGGAAGAGCTAGGCTTGTCTTGTACAAATGAAAATGCCAGAAGCATGCTCTCCTATAATAGTATACAACCATAGGTGAGATTAAGGACGTAACCTTGTTTTTATGTGCTAATCCCGAGATAAGGACAACCCTTGGCATTCAGGTAATTGATATGATTGTAAGCAATTAGTCAATTATATTGGGAAGGGATTGGAAAGCCTTAACAGGTGGATACCTCTCACTCGACGTGACACGTTTATCTATTTCTTGGAATGGTAAGAAAATTATAGTCCTTAGAGAGGGAATAATTTCACCCTACATAGAGAGTGTTCCACAATCTAGTGTAAATTATATCGAAGAGGACCTAGGAGTGTACTCCATATTTTCTAAAGAGGATAATATTCCTTTGGAAATAATCAATTTAGAAGTTGATATGTGGCATATGCACTTTGATGGTTCATGATTTAATGAAGGAAATGGGGCTGGTATTATCTTAGTTTCCCCTGCAGGAAGAATTCATAATATGTCTTACACGTTACAGTTTGCTTGTACAAACAATGTCACTAAGTTCAAAGTTTTATTATTAGGCATTGAAAACGCTCTTAATCTTGGTTGTAGTCACCTTTTAGTTTTCATAGATTCTGAGCTTGTTGTGAACTCGATACAAAAAATGTGCACTCCTAGAAACAATCTGATGGAATGACACTCCCAAACTGTTTGGGCGATTATCTCGAACCTTTTATCCTTCAACATCACTCATGTTAAGAGGGAGTTGAATTCAATGGTTGGTCAGTTAGCTATCTTTGTAGCTTCTCCTAATCAACAACTTTTACCTCACAGTCCTGACTGTTCTTTTCAATTTCTGTATCATCCATATATCCCTAACAATGTAGAATATTGGCAGGCCCTCCCTAACAATGAGAGAAATTGTGGTTTCATTCAAGATGAACCTTTTAAGCCAAAGGATATTATATCAATAGAAAACAATTAAATTCCTGAGGGCTTGACTTCTCTTGAGAGTTCATTTTCATTGAATGATGTAGGCAATAAAGAAAAACATAAAGAAGAGGAGTTATGAAAGAAGGTGGTTGAAACCATCTCCATGAACATTAGGACACCTAAATATTCAACGAATGTTAAAATAAATGTCCAATGTTCTGATAAAGAAGAGATGAGGTCTGTCGAGCTACTCGGTGGATTTCAAAATGTTTTTTCTTGGTCTTATGAGGATCTTCGTGGCTTTGATCCCGGTCTTATTCAACATACTATGAAATTAGCTAGGCAAGAACAAGGACTTATTAACTCTGCACTGAAAGCAACCTCTCAAGGGGAGTTGGGAAATTTCTTGAGGTCTAGGATTATTTTTTCAATCCCCCTCAATACAAGAATAATTCCACAATAGGTTGTAGAGTTATAGATGAAGCCCTTACTTGACAAAATTCTGGGTTACAATAAAATTAAGGTAAAAGGGGAAAATGTTCACAAAACCACTTTTATTACTAATTGCGATACTATGTCTTAAAAATGTATTTTGTTTGGCTTACTTGATGCAAGTACCTCTTTTATAAGGCCTATACACACAAATTTCAATGAATTGGTTAACCTCCATATATATCTTGATGATTTAATCATGTGCATCAAGGGGCTGAAAATTACATCAGAATTCCAAGTGTTGAGTTCTTTCCAAATTGCTTTTGTCTTGGACACTAACTCTTACATTTTGAAGGATTCACATAAGAAATTGTTTTCCTAAAGCACTAACAGTCATCGCTTGAAATATTGCGAGGGACCAACATGAAAAGTTATAACGCTGATTGGATTTTCTATATATTAGTAGCTTAGCTCTGCTTTTATTTCTGTGCTATTTTATTTTCTTCTTTACATTAGTTTGATTTCTTCTTTCTATTTGAAAGCTTTTCTTCCCGCTTCAGTGACACTCCTGTAAAGAATTGTTAGTCAATAACAATCAAGCTTACACAACTGTTATGATGTCTCCTCTGAAGGACCCTTGAAATTGTTATGTATTTACACTGTTGTATTGTAAAGAATTGGTTATCTTTCCATTTCTTCATCCATTGAGATTTTAAGAGAATGTCAAAAAAAAAAAACATCCCTAAAGTAAGAGCAGATCTCGGTCAAATGATTATGCATACAGTGGTAAAAACCCCTCATACTTAACATTTTTCATGAATTATTTCGAGATTCCCGGTCATCTTTTCATTACATCCGCTCACTTCTCCTTATTGCATAATCTTCCTGGTTATATCGTCTTGGCCTGCTATTCTTGGTCTGCGAAACCAAGAGTTATGAGTTCTAAATCTGTTGAAAACAAATTTCCTTGTGGAATCGCCAGTTTGTTGATGATTAAAATCACAACGAAGTTTTGCCCACAAAGTCTTGCTAAAGCCTATTATTATAAAAGCTAAATAATACTAGTAGGTGGGACCCCCTTGTAGATTCGAGATCAGGTCCGATGATTATTTGATGTTGTGCTACTGTTCGAAACTGCTTACATGGTGATATAATCTATTTTATTGACAATGTATAAGGCATGTTCTGCTTTTTTCATGCTTCTCTAGGTTCAAGTTTTATTTCACAACGACTTATGTTATCCTAGTTATCACTGCTATCTGTTGTTGGATCTATTACTAGGAGACCTACACAATAAACATGTTTTAAATAACATACACAAGCAATTTGAAAAAGGCAAAAGGAAATATAAAAGAAAAAGGAAGAAACTAAAACCTTGTTATATAGTATACTACATGCATCGATTTTTAATGAATTGTTGTTGTCGTAACTATTAATTTAATAACTATGCGGTTTTTTTTTAGTTATATAGTTGATATGCATGGTGATTATGTTATGGAATAAGTTGATGTGGATCATGCTATTGGTGATGATTTGATACACAGTTTATTGGATTATGTAGTTGATATGTAATATGGTCAATTTGTAAATGGAAGGTATGATGTGGGTGGCGCATTTAACAAGTAATAGATGCAGATTCCAATGCATGGTTTAATTGAATGGTTGATGGTTAATGAATGGTGTGTACTAATGAATTAATTGATTGTGGGTGGAGGCGACGTGCATTTACTGCATGTCACCCTTACTCCTTTCATTGGACACCACCCTAGTCAGGATATTGTTCGACCTTGTTGTTGTGGTTATGGTCTGATTTCTTAGCACAAAGGAACCGCTCGACCAACTTGAGTTTTAAGGTGTTTTATCGCAGGTACGTAATTTTTTTCCCATCCATGAATCTGCTCTGGTTATGAAATGGATACTAGCTTAGGTTTATTGGTTTGTGCTTTCCTTAAGTATTTCAACTACGTAAAATCGTGATTTTGAAATGGAGCGTTGACGGTTTTCTCTCCACTAATGTTTGGAGTCAGAACGTTATTGGTCATCCTAAGTATTAACAGCCATAAGGGCTCTCTATCTTCCTTTATGGTTTGGTTGGAGGGTTTTGTTTAGATTTGCATGGCTGGTTGTCCTCACGCTTTCGTATCGTTTTATCTAATCTTTGGATTTTATGGGGTTTAATGGTTGGAAGCACTCTACTTCATTGCGTTTTGTTCACTTGGGAATTCGGTTGTTGTCACTTTTAATGGTCATGCAGTGGGTTATATTGCTCTTTCTCGACCCTATTTCCACCTCAATGTTGTGGTTATTTGACTGGAGAGACATGAGGGTTATACCCTGAGTGTGTTAAGTTTCATTACCGGGCCAAATTGGAGCCTCACTCCTCTGTAATAGCCTCTCTTGTCACAGGTTTTTGTCACCTTGTCCACGGAGTAAGTTGTGGTGTTCTTTGTGTTTACACCATTGGTCTCGGAGGTTTTCACCATAGAGAAGATTCGACCCTGGTCTTCGTTTGTTGGCCATAAAGAGAACCCTTAACTCCTCCAATCTGAGGGTTGATAGAGAAGACCGTCGAGGCCTATCGGGTTTACTATTGGATATTGTTGATTGGTATGTATTGTCGACCAAATTGAGTACAGACTTGCCAAATTGGTTATGTGAAAATCATGTTGGTTTTGGTATTTAGGCGCAGTGACTGTGTTATTACAATAGATAAACCCTAGATTGTTAATTTGACAGTTCAAAATACATAGTCGCTCTCCTTGTGTTTGATAACCCAATATTGTTTCAATTTAGAAAGTCACGACCTCGCTTCATGTCAATCCATGGATATGTGTGGCTACCACAACATGTTAGGTCGGTTGTTGATTGTTATGATAGTCCAAGTATAGGCTCAACATTTAATTGGTTGATTGGTTGATACACAGTCACTATATTTTTGCACTAAAGATTATTTGGTTGTTAGATCGGTTTTGGTTACAATTGTTTCATGATGTTCATGCATCATGCATTTGTATGTGTGGTGTTCCTATGCCACAAATAAATGGTTACTGTAACTGTGAGTTTTTTTTTGTGTCAAATGGTTATTGCAATCATGATGACTATAGAAAATCCATCCACTGTATGCGTTATGGTTATTCAATTGTGTCATTAGGAATGAGCCTGAGTTTTAGATGGCATGTTTGATTGGAGTTTGATTAATTTGAAGCAATATTGTATTAGATTGATAGCTCGACACGATGGGTTGAGTTAATACTATGACTATGTGTTTAGAATTGTAAAATGGGAATGTTACATCATGGTGTTTTGGGTGGTTTCCCACTATGTATGATATGGATATTTTGGGTTGCACACTCAGAGATAGTCACAAAGTTTTAAACATGGCCTTGTTGCAATTCAATTATTTGTTTTATGAAGTCAAGCATGTTGTTGCTACCTCGTTGTGTTGGATGGATATCCCAACATTTTGTTTTTTTAAAGTCACGTTGAACTGAGCTTGTACAGTCACAGAATTACACTTGCATTGATTGAATTATTTGGGTTTTCTATAACATAGCATGAGTTGGAATTGTGGTTGTTGTCTGTTTGTTTAAATGATGAGTCAGGGTTTTACAATTTAAGTCTGGAGGGTTAGGTTGGTTGTCTACTATTTATGTTTAATCGATATCATACATTTTAAATGACATGTGCGACTGCAGTGACAATATAACTTCATTGAAAATTTTGAAACACAAATTTTGAGTGTATTTGATGATTGAAGTAATGTGTGGGTAGTGGTTGATTTTGATGATTAATAGAGTGGAAATGGCTACTATTATACATTTGAAAATTGTTATAAGATGTTAATTGGATAAATAAAAGGAACATAACTCCCTTACAAATTGTTGTGGAATGCATATTGTCTTGTTGATGGAATTGTGTTAGATATTTGACTATGAACAATGAACGGGTTAATACAGAGTGATTTTTATTGGGGAACAATGATCATTTGATTGGTGTATCTCCTTTTAACATAATGATTATATGGATTACTTGATTAATTTTATGAATAGTACCTGGTCTCATTCCCCACCATTATTTATCTTTTCGCTAATTACAACCCCATCGCCTTCCCACATTCATTTTTCACTCCCTATTCTAAAATTGATTACAATCAAGAAAAATTATGTGTTGAAGCAGTTGGCAGTAGTAATGTCTTGGTTGAATAACAATGATGTTTTCTTTGGTTTGCAGTTAATTGTTGTTGTCCTTGAGTAGTAACCACATTTCCCCCCCTCATCATATCATTTTTCGCTCAATACAAACCCCTCACATATCCCAAGACCCTTTACCCACCCCATGCTCATTGACAAACAATAAAACAATTTGTATGGATTGGATTGCATGAGTCTAATACATTGCTGAGCCAAATCTATTTCATATTTTTAAGAGTTGTCATGGATGGTTATTTAAAAGACTATTTGCTAATCATTCATGCATGCAGGGATGATTTTTTTCAACCAAGGTAGAAATGGCCGACGAAACAGAGGGAGAGGTAATTGGAAAAGAGGCCCAAGAAGGCCAAGGTTCTCTATACATTTTGATGTTGAATCACAAGAGCTTGGCCAGTTGTTTCATGCCTAAATTTTCAATTGGATTGGGAAAGGAGTGGTCCAACCCAGGCCTGAAAGGCCTCCTTTCCAAGTTCTGCAAGTCCCTGGTATCCATGTGCCTCCTCATATCTCATTGCAACCTGAGGTTCCTGAAAATGATGTATGGCAAGAGATTGCCCACCTGACAGTCTCCCAACATCGTGGCTGGCCTAATTTATCCCTACCTGCTCCTCCACCTATTAACCCCATTGTCCAAGCTTCCCCACACTCACCAGTGCAATCCTCTCATGCTATCAAAATGTTTAAAACTGAGGCCCACCATGCCCTTGACAAAGGAAAATCCACTTCTTCCCCTTCCTCACTCTCCAATGGTTCTGAAAAATATGTGTCTTCACGGATGCATTTGAGGGACAATTATTCCCACATGATCAACGCGACTATTCCTAAAGGCTCAATGCAACCAAAGGAAAATTCAGGAAATTGAAGGGTGACAACAACAATCAAGAAAAAATTGCATCTGAGAGTGGAAAATATGGATTTCGAGTTTTTATTTTATCTATTGTTGATGACAATTGACTTCAAGAATTTTTGGACAACATGTTTATTTTTGGATATATGAGTAATACTTTTTTATTTTAAATAATTTCAAATATCATGAGATAAATTGTCAAATGTGAATATATTGATGGGATCCACAAGGAGGTGTGTTTTGCTTAACTAACTAGTTATGCTATGATTGTTATGAGCTAAAGGGAGTCACAAGGGGTCCCACCTACTATTTATTATTTATTTATAACCCTTATTATGATTATTACTTTTCCCCCTTAACTAAAAAGTTGGTTGAATCTTTAGTTAACTTAACTAATGAGGTGGTTCAACCACCTGAACCAATTCTGATTTGCTTAAAGGAAAAAGGAAAGGGAGGAACAAGAGGAGGATAGAAGCAGAAACATACTAAGGTTTTCTCTTTGAGTTTATGTGAGATAGTTTAGTTTTAATTCATTCATTTATTCATCACAAGCCTAATTCTCTTTTATGATAGCAAGGTATTATTGCAGACAACAATATTCAGGGATGAATTATATTATTTAGACACTTGTTTTTCAGAGGTGTTGATCTATCTTTGATAGTCTATGTAGATTTGTCTGTTTGTGAATTAGTTTTCATGAATGAAAAAGGCTATTGTGCAGAGTTGAGTGGGAAACAATCTGTGGCAAGATGATCCATCTTTTAGAGTTCAGTTTTGGTTTTCTGTCAGAGGTCCTTTTGTATGTTCCATCGGGGATGTCTAAGTTTGACTTTGATCCAAAATTTCTATATGAGATTTTGTAAAGAAAATGACTCTTTGGTGAATATGAATGAAATAAAGGATTGATTTATGTCTCATTTATCTTGATTATCATCTTGGTGACTTTAATTCTATCTTTACATTTATTTCAGCAATTAATATGCTCAGAGAACTGCATAAAAAGTAAATTTTCAGCAAGCTTTTTATTGATAAAAGACTAGCCTAAGCACTTGTAATTAATACTTGTGAGATAGGATGCTATTTTTGTTGGCTATAAACATAGGGTGACATTCCCGTCTATTTTTGTTTAGCCAAGAAAAATCTGAAAATGCTTGAGTAATATCATTTCATATCTTTTCCTCAACTGTGTGCACTACAAAAATTTAGTAAGTGCGCAAGTCTGGAGAGTAGCTACATTTGCAGCTACTACAACTTGTATTTTCGGTTTTAGGCTTGAAATTTATCTTGGTCATGGTTTGGAATTTTTTCCTTGTGCACTATCTCTGGAGAGAGGTATGCTACATTGATTGGCTATTAGGCCTATGTTTTTCTTCCAGAATTATTTTCTGTCAAGGTTAAGGTTCTCGAGGGTGGCTTCAGCCTTTCGTTGGGTGAAAATATTCTTATATCGTCTATGTTTAAACGAGCACACCTAATTTTCTAAAACGATCCGCAAAGGGGCCACACACAAAACCAGAATCCTCTAACTCTCAACTTGTCTCGCAAGGTAGAGCCACTAGTCTCTCTCAAGCTGGGTATCCCAACTCTCACAAGTGAAATTAGTCATGTGTTGCCTTTGTCAAACTTTTCTTCAGGATTTTTACCAAGGATGTAGCCTTGAAAAACTCCATCTATAAATATGATGTTGGGTAGACCATTTACTATTCCTTTCTTGTTTAATTGCTACAAGTACCTAAAATGAAAATTTCCAAAACTTTCGAGCCATAATATGCTTTCTTCATTTGCATATGTGAGAAGTATAACATTATCAAATTTAGGAACAAAATGTGAAAAGGAATACAACCTGGAATTCTGATTGGCTTCTTTGACAACAACTTTCGAACCATCTAACATCTTGGAAATAAGATCAGTAAATGTGGGGTGAATTACACCCACTTTCTTGTGCTAGAGTGAGTAATTTGATAGATCGAGAAAATATTTATGGATAGTTTTGGAACATTCAATACATTCTAGAAACGTCCATTGTCTCGGTCTGCTATACATTGTCCACAAAATTTCATAAGAGTGTCATCTCCCATTAAAATGGGAGGACATGTGCAAGGTTTCATAGAAGATAAATTATATTGTGTAGTAGCCATATGATGTGATGCATCTGAATTTAAGATATGTGCATTTTGTAAGGAAAATATAGCTACCAAAGCATGTGCTTTACCTCAATATTTTGGTGAATTGTCTCCAAGTTTTTTTTCTTGATATTATCTGATATGCAATCTCCAAGATTATTTTTCTACACTACTTGTTCCGTTAGATCAATTGAATTATTCATGCATGAAGTTTCTAGATGATATCCTTTGTTGTGATAACTACATTTTGATTTCTCCTTCTTTGATTTTCCTTCTTTGGAGTTCAAATACTCCTCAAACAATTTGAAGTTTTCTCCCTTTTTGCGATAGAGACTCTTCTTTCTCTTTGATTTATACATCTATTTATTATTTTTCTTGGTGCTTTCATGTACTCCAATCACATGGGATTTGGATTTCTTGAGAGCACCCATTTTTGTGAGCTTATCTTGCCCCTATATGAGTGATTAAATGAATGCATCAAGAGGAGGAATTTTCCAAGTTTTTCCCATTGTTAGCCTTGAAGTATGAAAAGTAGAAATAAAGGTTGAATACTCAGGACCCATATTCGAAATAATCACGAGGATTAGTTGATCCCCATCCTTGTCTATTCCGCATTTTTTGAGTTGAAGAAACAAATATTTAAACTTTGTGAATAAGTCTTGAAGGGTGTAATAAATACTTGGGATCAATGAGATAAGCTCATTCTCCAACATATGTCATTGTCATTCATCTTGTATCTTGAATAGACCCTCCCATGTGTTCCATACTTCATTTGGTGTGGAAGCAGATTCTATGTGGAGTAGTTTTTGATATATTGACAACCGAAACAACTCGAAGGCTTCATCCACTATGTTAAAAAAATGGCTTTATCAATCATGGAATTAGGCTTTTCTTTTGTTCCCATTGTAATCTGATAAAATCGTTTTCTTCTTAGGAGGAGAACTTTAAGCTTCCATTCAAAGTAAGTGTATGGTATGAGGATCACCGATGGGGATAGATCCATTCTCTATGCGTGCTCCAATTTTTTGTAACCAACAAAAAAAGGTATGTGCTTCTGCTTACAAGCTCTTGTTCTATGATACCATGTTAAATTGTTGAATAACTTGCACATGGGATCTAGTTGCAAAAAGAAGCAACAATTTCAAGCTTGAGACCAAAAGGAATGAAGAGATAATGAATGAAATTTTTTTCCACAGTGAATGAGTGAAAACATTACAAGACATATACTCTACATTGTGGGGTAATGCACCATAGTTGACCTTCTAGAGCTTACTAGGACATGAACTAACTGAAACAGTAGTAACATACCATCTAGTCTTAGTTAATTGTCCATGCAATCATCAATTAACTAGATATGCACAAGTAAAGTGAATTACACCCATGCATGCACAATGAATGCTCCCTCCTAGCCTCATGCACAAGCAATGCATACTCTTGGTGATGATTCCAAGGAAGACATGCACTCCTATTGATGATTCCAAGGTAGGCATGCAAGACTGGACTCCACTAGTGTATTTGAAGTACAACTGAAGCCTGACTCAAGGATAGGTGCTCCCTTTTCTAGGGGAAGGATATTCTCATGCAAGGGAGATTATCTTGGACCAAGTCAGACTAAGTGTGCCCTCAAACATGGACTACAGAACATAGGAAAAATCATGTACTAGGTAAATGTGCATGTACTCTA
>ML803147.1:31344-44499 GCA_009831015.1 Picea engelmannii
AAGGCCTCCAGAGCCTCATTGTAACCATCTTCTTGCGAATGCGAGTAGCCGTCACATCTCTTCTCAGAGATAAGATGCCACCATTCTAGGGAGTATTTCACTCTGTATTTTTATAGTCTCTGTACATTTATTTCATTAATAGAAATCGTGTATTACTGTATCTCTGTGTTTATGGTTGCATCTCTGATATATTTCTGTTATATCACTGGATATAGGCGATATCTCTGTGCATTTCTTTATTATATCTCCGCTCTCATTTCGTGCCAAAAATAATCCGGATCATCACGGGCCATGAACAAGCACTAGATCACTAGGTTCTTACTCGGTCCTTCAGCTTCGGAAGTTTTCAAAGCACCACACAACAATCTCTTAGAGTTCTGTATTACCGAACTAGCGAAGTAGGGAAGATCATCAGTCCATGTCTACCTAACATTTGATGGCTGACACTCACTATGGAACCTTATGCGTCTAAGTTCTGGAACTTCGAAGCTTCGAGACTTCGGAGGATTTCACATCTATGCATCCCAAACCGTTAATCTCCAAACATTCCCATGTCACCTTTGTTGACATCATTACATCACATCACTTACATTTTCCAATTGTGGGGGCATCCAGTAGTGGTTTGGAGTAATCCACCTTTCATCCCACAATTCTTCTATCATTGACATGTAACCCCTCGGTGAAACCTGGGTTTGGATTGCAAGACCGCCTTATAGAATTAACTCTCGTGCAGCTTGGATCCCCTCAATGCCTTCTGGTCATTGATCTTGATGTATCTTGATCAATGCCACTTCCAGTCCTCTATCCTTTAACTATTTTACATAACCTCGGGGTCCCACTAACCCTGTTCATACATGATGCCACATGGAGGAATACTAGCGGTTGATACGTGGCCCATTCAGATGGGTGACATGTGACACGTTCCAAATGAAATTTCAAACTTCTACAGGTTCAAAATTCACTGAAATGTGGCACATAACCCATGTGTCCATGTCAAACCAAGTGACATCACCATGCCACATCACTTCAGAGTTTCAGACTTCTGTCTTTCTCTTAGTTTGCCTTAGCTTCATCGAATTCGCAAAGTTCAAAGGGATTCTAGGATAACCCTTCTACACCTTATCCATATCTGATGGTCATAAAGTATTTCCCTTACTTCTGAATAGATCCTATGGCCCCAACACCACCAGTGTTGTGATCTCTCTCTCTGTGGACAAATAGCATGTAAGTTGTGGTTTTATGATACCGCTACTCCTCCTGAGCTTCATAACATGACCAAAGTAACCTCTTGGCACTCAGGAAACATTCTAATGTTTGAAATCAGTTCCTCTGGACACAATTTCCACCTGAAACCTCAGGTCCAATGACCACTTATCCAGCCCATTCAGATTTGGCATTAAAACCTTGGCTCTGAACTCGAATTTTGTCTACTTCGACAACAATTCTTTCGAAACTTTTTCTTCAACTTCCACTAACATGGCTACTGGTTCCAAAGATTCTTGATGGATATGCAGAGGTCAAATGATGGAGGTATTGGGTTCAGACGAAGGATGGGAGAATTGCATGATGAACCCCTAACACGAGGTAATGCTTCAGATTTAACTGCATGCACTCAGGTTGACACTTGTCTTCTTGGAGCTTCATGTGCTCCATTTAGCCTACGTCCCACTTTCCAGAAACTTAGGATAAAAAAAACATATCATGATCACCTTAGTCTTCAGGAAATAATATTAAAATATTATTTCCCTAGAGGTAAGCCCCTTAGATTATTCCCTAGGCCCAAATACTTAGCCCCCCCTTCCTTACTCTACCTAGTGGAGCTTAGTCCCCCATCACTCTAATTCTTCGTGGTTGGTCTACACGTAGCAATGCTTATATTTTTATTAATGATTTTGCATAATTACATATACAAAACAGGCTCCTAGCCTAATCATCACATAATCCTCCTAGCTTATTATAACTCGACTCACCAACCTAACAAACATGTTTACGATTCATAACTACAACTCGGGCTCTACGGGGGGATATTACAAATACCAAATTCATGTGAAATGTGACCATTTCCACATCACAATCATCAAACTTCCTACTAGCATATAATACTCGAGACATATAACCATTTTCTTCTTCATCAATTAGGACATAAACCTTAAGAGAACTTACAATGGAAATATAAAGGGATTTTACCAGTTTCACATTATTCATACTGAACTTCGTGAGTATCTTCATCGCATACTTTTGTTGTGATAACCAAGCTTACCATATTTCATGTCTATCTGTATTTCCATGCCCAAGATTTATTTTGTTTCTCTCAGATCCTTCATAACAAACGTCCTAACCAATTGAGCCAACCTATTGATCTCAACCATGCTTATGCTTGCAACAAGCATAACATATAATACGAAGATAATGAATATACCATGAACACAATTTGGCTCACCATGAAGGAATCAAAACATCTTGTACCATTTTCCTAGCATGCTTGAGGCCATACAATGATTTTTGAGTTTGCAAACAAATCTTTTGTTGTGATTCTGAACTAACCATTCTCGTTGTTCCATATACATCCCCTTATCCAAAAAAATCCATGTAAAACAATTTTAACATCTAGTTGTACTATCACAACTAGTTCTAACACAACATGAATAGAAACAAGCTTTTAACAATAGGTTAGAAACTTTCATGGAAATCAATACCTTCCAAATACCTTTCTGCTACCAGTCATGCTTTGAACCTTTCATATTTTACTATGTTTGATTTTATAAAAGGATATTCATAAAACATTGCATCTTTGTCCATGATGATTATGTGGGTAGTAGGATCCCACAGTCTACAGGTCCCTTAACATCATCACCATATCAAAGATCTACCTATTTGATCTGGGTCCTACTTAGAAAGATGATAAAAATCCATAAGCATCACAACCGAATAATTTCACATTTGAGTAATTACGAGATGACCTGTTCATACCTCTTCCTGAATCTTCTTGTCTTTTGCAACCGATGGTGACCGAGTTACCAGATAGCACAATCGCTTATGTCCACAACTATTTTTGCAACTTGGCATTACTGAACATGACTATCTGATCCCAACTTCCTTGCAATACTTTCCAAATTCCATGGATATGAACTTACCTTCATCATATATTCTCAAACACTTGATTGACCTGCCAACACATCAAGCTTTCTAGAGACCCACCTTTCTAAACTTGACACAGAGCTCCACCTTGAACTTTGCATTCGAACAACTTTGACCAAATCTGACCAAGTAAGCCTTCACTTCTTACCTCCAGGGCCATTTACAATGGAGTTCACCAAGCCTTTTATAGACTTCATTACATGAAAATTCATGGACACAATACCACGGGATAGACAAAACACATGGACCCGAAAAAATTACCCGCTTTGACCTAAAAACAGATTTAACTCATTAACTCTTTTATCGATTTAAGGCTAACTCAACATACATGCCCCCCCACATATTCAATCTACCTAAATCTATGTCTATACTTTTCATATGTGACCTGATAAACCATGGGTATGCATGCCTATCTAGGTTAGACATATGCCTATTTACATGCAATAATTAATTTCTACAACTCCAAAGTAAATACAATATTTTATTATTATTATTATTATTATTATTTCAGAGTGACTCAACCATCACCTCCCTACACCTTCTATGCGAACACAGGTGGAGAGACACAATAGATAGACAAAACTTCATCAACCATACATGTAGTTGAATTTTCTTCTTTTGTGGAGTCCTCTTTGGATGTTTTTTGTCTTTTCCAAAAATCCTTCTTGAGATGCCCAGATTTGCCACAAAACCAACATTTTTCCTTACCCTTACTGTCATTTGACTTAGATCTGACTGTATCTTTTTTATCTTACCCTCCTTCTATAGATCGACCTCTGAACACCATTGCTTCTATTGTTGAGGTTTCTTTACCGGATGTTTTCATTATCTCCTCAGACAACAAAGCTCCCACAACAATGTCATAATCAATGGCATTAGTTGTGTTAAACCACACAGTTGTGACCAGAGGATCCCAATAATGAGGCAACGAAAACAGTAGCATAACCACCTTTTCCCCATCTTCAAACTTTACTTCCATATTAGTTAATTGACAAATCAATGTATTGAATACATTCAAGTGATTAGTAATTTTCGTACCTTATTTCATCTGCAATCTGTACAACTACCTCTTCAAGAAGATTATGTTTGACAAGTTCTTTGTCATATACAGAGTCTTCAGTTTGGTCCACAAACCTGTTGTTTTCATCTCTTCAACAATGTTAAACAACACGTCATCTGCCAGACATAAACGAATAGTACTGAGGGCTCTTGCATCCATATCCTCTGAATACTCATGTGTCATGCTTTCCAATTTCTTTGAATTTCCAACCAATGCCTTTTGCAATCCTTATTGCACAAGTATATCATACATCTTAAGCTTCCATAATGCAAACCTATTCTTACCACTGAACTTTTCCACCTCAAACTTGGAACTCTGGACTTTCACCATTAACAAAAAAAACTCCAAAACCACTGATTATAAAACTAAGTCCCTTTATAGTGGAGGAGTATTATTATATTTAAGGTTAAACCCCAAAAATATAAACTTTGATTAAAAGGTTTTAAAAACAACTTTATTAAATTAAAACCTTTTATCAAAAAAAAAACCTTAAACTCTTCTTTCCTTTTATTATGAAAAAGACACCTTCCAAAAAAAACTCACCTTTTGTAAAAGATCACACGATTCTCCATACATGTATAATAAGAAAAGTGTGACCTCATCCATCTGTTTATATAATAAATTGATCCTCCACCTCACCTTTATTAAATTAGTATCCCACCTTTATTAAATCTCACGACCATTTCCAAAAAATTTGAACTTCAAACCATTGAATTTTTCCTTGATCGTTGCACGCTGTATGAGTATCACCAGTGAAGATTAGGCCTAATCGTAGCACCTTGTTAAAAGGATATCCTACAACAATTTGCACTCAAATTGTTGCACCATGTCAAACTGGGACCTGCGACGATGTCGCACTGTGTATAACTCTATGCTAGTGACAATTCCAAATTTTTTGCAAATTCGTAAGTGTGTGTGCGATCATCACATTGTGCCATAGGGACAACCTACGATGATGTAATAAAACTCGTCCTCGACTGATCCACTTCACTCGACTCAGAGAACCTTCTCTTTGATCTAGCGACTAGATTCTCTTCTCCTTCAACTCTAATATCCAATACCACTTGTTGGGCAGTGGAAGAAAAGCATAGCATAAAATAGAGCATAAAATAAGCAAGATCAAACATGCATTAAACCAAGCACATCAATCATACACTTGATAGAGTGATTTATGTGGAAACCCAATGAGAGAAAAAACCACGGGAAATGATTATAGGTCTTCTTATTATTCAAGGGAGAATTACAATAGCCAACCAAGGCATACAACCATCCTCTCCACTCATACACACAACACCTCAATATTGAGTCTTTCTCTCACACACCCATTATGCATTGCACTCACACCTATATGTGTATGCTCCTATATATAACATATATCACAGAGTTACACAGACTGATCATGAATAGATCACATAGTTACACAAACAATTCATAAATAGATTGCATGCATGCACATTAACATAGTTGAATGCATGTGCATATGACGACATGAGGAGATTTGTTGGCATGTTTCCAACACTATTACTGTAGTTGAAGAGGAACAATGGAATGCTAAGCATATGGAAAATTTATGGAAACTAAAATCTATTACTGTAATTGAAGAGGAAAAATGGTATGCTAATGATATGGAAAATTTATGGAAACTATATTTAAGAAACAATACATTCTTTGGTGGTGTTCTTTGCAGGAGTCGTTGTTTGTGGTAGCAATGTTTGAGGAGGGATAGACTAGACATGAGATTGAATGAAGATTTCAATACTAAGATAATGAATCCTTCAATACTAAGATAGTTAGTTGGACATGCAAAGTTACCTATCTCTGAGTTAAACTGAGTTACTATGTACGTTGGAATGTTCAAATTAGAAAGCAGAGCAATCGAAGGAGACTTTAACCAACAATGAGAGGGGATATAGGTGACTCACTTAATAATTCCTCTAACACTATTAGCTCAGTATAAGATGTCACTAGGGCAAGAATGGAAATTAAAAAAAACAAATTAAAAACTATTAAAACGGTTAAAAACAAAGATTTATATGATTCTGATAAGCATTTTTATAGGGAACATTACTATACAATTAATAAGACAAAAGGACATAAATAATATTTAATTAATAAAACAAAAGGACATAAAGAATATTTGCAAATCCCTTCCCTTCCCTCCTCTACACCACAGAACATTTGCAATTTTCAATATTTTAGATATTCAAAGCAAGTGAATATGATAAGCAATATTCTTGTTAATGAATCCTACGGGACTCCTACGGGACTGTGTTAGTTAATTGTTGGTTACATTTAGCGAGACTGTGTTAGTTAACTATCTGTTACATTTAGTTTATTTTTTTCTGTTATTTAGTTACAGAGATTGAACCATCTCACTTCTTTCAACTATTTGTATACTTTCGACATGAATAATAATTACAATGGTGAGTTTATTCATGGTCCTATGTACAGTGGTATCAAAGACATCATTGAGTGATTCTTTTAAAAATACATGTTACAATTATTTTTTGTGTGCTTAGAGAGAGATCTGCTTTGCAGAGTTGGTCAGACTGGATAGAATCTAAACTCTGTGCAGAGAAGAGGTTCGTGGAGGTGGAGCCATGAATAGTCTTAATCACGTTGAAGAAAAAGAAACCAAATGTGTTCAGGAATTGGGGCTTGCAATTGCTTACTGGCATGACACTGCTGGTGTCCTATTGAAGCATCGAATTGAAAATGATTTTACAAAAATTTCATGTCAGAGGAAGGGTGTGATTATGTTATAGTTTGCATTGATGAATGTGTAGAATCAAAGGATTAGAAGCACCAACATTTCTCTACAATTTGCATTGATGAATGTGTAGAATCGAAGGATTATAAACACCAACATTCCTCTGCCTCTGCCTCTATATATATCTTTTTGGTTTTCTTTCTATACAAGGATCCTTTGTCATTAGGCCTGTGTAAGAAGATACAGGGAGATACTCTAAGCAGTCTACAGAGCTGTTGTTCACCAGCCAAGGTCGAAGGTGTGCTTGTTGTGAGATTTCTTTAATTCTTTGCAAGTGGAATTTCATTTACATGGATTATACATTAGTTTACAATGCATTCATTAATATCGATTGTGGGAGTAGTGCTCTTCATACAAGAAAATTATCAAGAATAGTTTTGGAAAATAAAAAATACTCTTATTTTTAATTATTTATGGGAGGAAATTTGTGAAGGCAAGGATGACAATGAGCCAAAGAAACCTACAGATGCTAGACAACTTGCAATTTGGAAGAGTAAAGATAAAAAGGAACATGCTTTAATTTCTGACTCAGTCAATGAAGAGGTAAGTAGACATATTTTTTCCAGCACCACAGCGTCTAAAGCATTACAGAAATTAAAAGATCTTTATGAATCCCATTCAGAGCTTGAAATTATACAATTGTTGATGAAGTTGTTTAATATTTAATTGAAAGATAATAATCCCATGAAGTTAGCTTCTAAAATTAAATCTCTTTTTCATGATATTGACTCAAATGGTGTCAAAATTGATTTACAACTCATTGCATTTATTAAATCTCTATATCCTTCCTATACACACTACTTAGAGTCTCTTCAAGATAGTGGACAAATAAAATTCATGACTTTTGATACTCTTGTAGAAAAAATTGTTGAAAGAGAGAAAGCTTTTGGGAAGAAGGAATCTTTTTCCACTTCCACAATTGAGACTTTGCATTTTGCACAGAAAGAGCAGAAACCTAGAGGAGAGTCTGCTATATTTTACCATAGTAACAGAGGTCGTGGTAGGAGACCATTTAGAGGCAAGGGGGGTCATTATCATCAAGGAAACAGACAACAAGATGATAGACAGCAAAAAAAAATTCAAAATGATAAACCATCTCTTAAGTCCTATAGGTGTGGTAAAATGGGTCATACCTCTTCTCATTGTCGCATTCCTTGGGAAAGGATTAGTGAGAAGAAAGAGAAATAACGTCCAGACAAAGGAAAACCACTTGAATCTTCCCACTGTATTGTTTCACATTGTAATCTTAGTATCAATGAAGTTTTTAGCACTTTTTTTGCTTCTTGGGAAGACACTTGAATTTTAGATACTGGAGCCACTTTCCATATGAGCTTCAGAAGAGATTTTTTTGAGACATTCAGTAATCACATTGATGGAATAGTTTATTTTGTTGATAAGTCCTAGTTAAATCCTTTAGGAATTGGATCTATTCGAATTCGCTTACCATGACTTGTTTATTATATTTTGCATGATGTTCTTTACATTCCTCAATTAAAAATAAATATGATGTCTCTCATACATATGAGGAAGCAAGGACATTCTATACATATGTTTGATGGTATAATTGAAATAAGAAAATCATCTGATCACGTGATTGTTATGACTAGTGTTGAAGAAGACAAACTTTTAAAACTTAAAGGGACATCATCTTTTCAATCTAATTCAATTCTTTTAGCTCAACATTGTGATACTTTGTCTTCGAGCTTGTTGTGGCATGCTCGTTTTGGTAATATTAATTATTATAGTATCTAGATTATGAAACAACAAGGTATTCAAGGGCTTCCTACTATTCCAAGAAATCTTTTGTATTTTAGGCAAGCATTGTAAACAACCCTTTTATGGATCTCCTTCCCGAGCTTCCAGGAATTTAGGTCTCATACATTCTGATTTATGTGGGCCCATGCCTATTCAATATGCGAATGGTAATAAATATATGTTGACTTTTATTGATGACTACACCAAGATGTGTTGGGTTTATTTGTTGAAAGAGAAATCTCAGGTTTTTGCAACTTTTAAGAATTTTCATTTATGGATTACAAATGAAACTCAACATAATATTGGCACTCTACGATGAGATAATGGTGGTGAATACACCTCTAATGCATTTGAAAAGTACTTACAAGATAATGGTATTAAACATCAGACCATCATCCCTTATACTCCACAACAGAACGGTGTAGCAGAGCACATGAATAGAACTTTTCTTAATATGGTAAGGTCAATGATGTTTTTCTAGAATATCAGTTTGATGTTTTGGGGAGAAGCAGTACTTTGTGTTGTTTATATTCGCAATCATTTTCCTTCTACTGCCATCAATAATAAGTCCCCTTATGAATTGTGGTATAATCGTTTTCCTGATGTTCAACATTTCATATTTTTTGGTTCTCCATGTTATGCTTTAATTCTTAAACAACAATGCGACAAATTGGGTGCAAGAAGTCACAAATGTCTTTTCTTGGGATATTCTAATACCTCCATAGCTTATCGATTGTATGATGATGAAAACAAGAATTTTTTTGTTTCAAGAGATGTTGTTTTTCTTGAATTTGCTAAAGATGCTTCTACTATTGATAGGCAACTCAATCATTTGGATAGATTCTCTTCCAAGAAGTTTTATTATGAATGGGATAATGATCTTCCACATCCTGAAGGGGGGATTCATATTCTTGTGGATTTTCCTTCAACAACACCAGAGAATAAGACCACATCAAAGAATGAAGAAAAATTAGTTGATAGCAATGTTTTTTATGACAATAATGTTTCTATAGAAGAATAATTGGTTGATAATAATGTTCCTACTGAGGAAAAATTGGAGAATAATAATGGTCTTGAAGAGCCTATTTCAAAGACTCTTGAAACTGAGCAAACATTACAGCAGTCGGTACAGATCAACACGAGCCAAGACAATGCGAAAAAGGTATGATGAATTTGATTTAAACTTTTCTGTTGTTAATGAACCTACTACTTTTGAAGAAGCCACTAGTTTTAATGAATGGAAAGATGCAATGCAGAAAGAGTATGATGCTCTTATTAAAAATGGCACTTGGAGGTTGGTGGATCCTCTTATTGGAATCAAACCAATTGGTAGTAAGTGGGTTTATAAAACTAAGCATAAAGATGATGATTCTCTTGATAAGCACAAAGTAAGACTTGTAGCAAAGGGGTATGCACAAAAAGAAGGTATTGATTATACAGAAACATTTGCTCCTACAACAAAATGGGGCACTATTAGAACTTCATTTTCTCTTGCAGCTCAAAAAGAATGGAAAATACATCACATGGATGTAAAAACTACCTTCTTAAATGGAGATTTAAAAGAAGATGTATATATGTTGTAGCCAGAGGGTTTTTTTGTTAAAGGAAAAGAGCATAAAGTATGCAAATTGATAAAATCATTGTATGGTTTAAAACAAGCACCTCGTGCTTGGTATGAAAAGTTAATTGAACATCTTCTCAAGTTGAATTATAAGCATTTCAATCTAGATGATGCAACTTTATTTGTCAAGAAAGTTGGAAGATGAGTTGTATATCTAGTTGTTTATGTAAATGATTTGCTTATCACGGGAAATAATGATGATTATATAGAATCTATTAAAAAGGGGTTGCAAAAGGTTTTTGATATGACAGATTTGAGATTACTACATTATTATCTAGGAATTGAAGTAAATTAAAAACCGAAGCACATTTTCATTTCTCAGAAGAAATATATGGGAGAACTATTGAGCAAATTTGAGATGAAGGATTGTACTCATGTTTCTACTCCACTAGAGAGAATCTAAAACTTACTTCAAATGAAGGTAGTGCATTTGAAGATCCAACAAAGTACATACAACGTGTTGGAAGTTTAATTTATCTTACTACTACTTGTCATGACATAAATTTTGCTATAGGAATACTTTCCAGGTTTATGCATCAGCCCTGTGAAGGGCACTCTTTCATATGGCATCAAATATTATAAAGTTTTAGACTTTCACCTCATTGGTTATTCATATTCTGACTTTGACTGAGATAAAGAGCATGGGGTGTCTACTTCAGGTTATTTGATGAATCTTGGATCAGCAGCCATCACTTAGAGATCAAGAAAGAAATCAGTTCATGGTGATTCTACAAGTGAAGCCGAATACATTGCAGCAGCTCAAGCCACAAAAGAAATTATTTGGCTTGGGGAAATTCTTGAAGACTTGCAGAAGGAAACAAATAACTTCGAAATTCTTGAAGACTTGCAGGAGGAAACAAATAACTTCAACGGCTCTCTTTGTTGACAATATTTCTGCAATACAATTGGCAAAAAATCTTAAATTTCATGATCGAACCAAACATATCAACACCAAATATCATTTGATTCCACATCATGTTGAGGCCAAAACCATTCATCTGACACATTGTTCTACATCAGAGCAAATTGCAAATATCTTTACTAAAGCACTGGGCCGTGAAAAATTTGAGAAAATCATGACACGGTTTGGCATGTCAAATGTCCCTTTAGATTAAGGGGGAAATGTTAACGAATCCTACAGGACTCTTACAGGACTATGTTAGCTAACTGTCAGTTACATTTAGTTGGACTGTGTTAGTTAACTATTAGTTACATTTAGTTTCTTTTTTTCTGTTACATAGAGTGAACCCTCTCACTTCTTTCAACTATTTGTATACTTTCAACATGAATAATAATTACAATGGTGAAGTTTATTCATGGGCCTGTGTACCATTCTCGACATAAATAAACATACGTCAACTTGCCATATATCAAAAACCTTTCATATTAGAAGGACCAACTTTCATTTGCATTTTAACACCTTTCACTTATTTTTCTTTATTCATGAATGCTCTATTTTTACTCTGTTGCTAATGCTAGTGTTAGTCATTATTTAGACGAGATTTAATTATAAACATCTATTGACCAAATTCCAACAACTTCATGAAAATTTATGAGAATTAGGATGGACTGCGGGCGTTTCTTGTTCTTGCCCTATAGCGATACCTAGTTGTTGGCATAGCTGCTCCGACTTATTTAACTATTCCTACAACTTCAAGTAAAATAAATACCATAGACGTGAATATATAGACACATACAGACATGATTGCATTGGATAGTGTTTTAACTTGTTGAGGATTTTGAAATTAACAACGTCATAATGTGTAAAACCCAGTCAAATTTTTTACTTTAATAAGTAACGAATCACGTTTTACGATTTTTGGTGTTAAATCTTTCAGTCGAGTGGAGTTTCAAATCAAAGAATGGAGGAGGGAATGAGTGACTAATATAAGAACTATTTTATTCTTACATTATAGTGTTGTACTCTCCATTTATGGTTGCCAAGCAGGCAATTTACCCACTTAATCGATGAAGTCATGGATCTAACGAGACCAAAATAAATACCATACTGTTATAGTCTTCATTTATGGATGCCGAGCAGGAAATTTACCCATTTAATCGATGAAGTCATGGATCTAACGAGAACAAAATAAATACCATAGATGTGGATATATATATATATATATAGTGCCATATAACATATGTTATATGCATTAAGGCTTTTGAAATTAGCAACCTGATAATGTGTAAATCTACCTCAGATTTATAGCTTTGATAGCTAACGAATCCAGTTTTACTAGACTCTCTTCAGTGGAGTGAACAGTTGGTGAAACCCCCGGTCTTTTAAAAATATTTGGACTCATCTACCACTTTTAATCTGAACATGGGAAGAACTTTACGTTGATTCGAGTTGATTCGAGAATATTGTGTTCATGGATGAAGCATTACTTTAAATATAAATATATTGTGGCTATTATGTGCCTTCAATGTGCATAGAGCTTGAACATTCCCATTGTTTTAATAATTGAAGAAATTTTTAGAAGTTTTAATAATTGAATGGAATGAGAGGCTAAAAGTGTATCAGGTAGTTTTCAAACTTGAACATGTGATTAGTGAAAGACTAGTTCTAATAGAGTAGAGTTTTTGAACTTGTTCAAAGGATTTTGTATGCAAATTTGAATGTGGCCCAACAATGTTATTCGAGTACTGCACATGTTTTTGAAATGTTGAAATGTGAGATGAAGGATTGACAATGTGTTAGTGCCATTTTAATGCTTTGGGAGTGGTCTTGTGCCCCTCACATCATACGACAACCGGTGAAAGGAGATTGAGCTTCTCTATAACAAATAAACGCACTACGGGGTCGTGTTA
>ML803147.1:44599-61666 GCA_009831015.1 Picea engelmannii
CAAATACCTTTCTGCTACCAGTCATGCTTTGAACCTTTCATATTTTACTATGTTTGATTTTATAAAAGGATATTCATAAAACATTGCATCTTTGTCCATGATGATTATGTGGGTAGTAGGATCCCACAGTCTACAGGTCCCTTAACATCATCACCATATCAAAGATCTACCTATTTGATCTGGGTCCTACTTAGAAAGATGATAAAAATCCATAAGCATCACAACCGAATAATTTCACATTTGAGTAATTACGAGATGACCTGTTCATACCTCTTCCTGAATCTTCTTGTCTTTTGCAACCGATGGTGACCGAGTTACCAGATAGCACAATCGCTTATGTCCACAACTATTTTTGCAACTTGGCATTACTGAACATGACTATCTGATCCCAACTTCCTTGCAATACTTTCCAAATTCCATGGATATGAACTTACCTTCATCATATATTCTCAAACACTTGATTGACCTGCCAACACATCAAGCTTTCTAGAGACCCACCTTTCTAAACTTGACACAGAGCTCCACCTTGAACTTTGCATTCGAACAACTTTGACCAAATCTGACCAAGTAAGCCTTCACTTCTTACCTCCAGGGCCATTTACAATGGAGTTCACCAAGCCTTTTATAGACTTCATTACATGAAAATTCATGGACACAATACCACGGGATAGACAAAACACATGGACCCGAAAAAATTACCCGCTTTGACCTAAAAACAGATTTAACTCATTAACTCTTTTATCGATTTAAGGCTAACTCAACATACATGCCCCCCCACATATTCAATCTACCTAAATCTATGTCTATACTTTTCATATGTGACCTGATAAACCATGGGTATGCATGCCTATCTAGGTTAGACATATGCCTATTTACATGCAATAATTAATTTCTACAACTCCAAAGTAAATACAATATTTTATTATTATTATTATTATTATTATTTCAGAGTGACTCAACCATCACCTCCCTACACCTTCTATGCGAACACAGGTGGAGAGACACAATAGATAGACAAAACTTCATCAACCATACATGTAGTTGAATTTTCTTCTTTTGTGGAGTCCTCTTTGGATGTTTTTTGTCTTTTCCAAAAATCCTTCTTGAGATGCCCAGATTTGCCACAAAACCAACATTTTTCCTTACCCTTACTGTCATTTGACTTAGATCTGACTGTATCTTTTTTATCTTACCCTCCTTCTATAGATCGACCTCTGAACACCATTGCTTCTATTGTTGAGGTTTCTTTACCGGATGTTTTCATTATCTCCTCAGACAACAAAGCTCCCACAACAATGTCATAATCAATGGCATTAGTTGTGTTAAACCACACAGTTGTGACCAGAGGATCCCAATAATGAGGCAACGAAAACAGTAGCATAACCACCTTTTCCCCATCTTCAAACTTTACTTCCATATTAGTTAATTGACAAATCAATGTATTGAATACATTCAAGTGATTAGTAATTTTCGTACCTTATTTCATCTGCAATCTGTACAACTACCTCTTCAAGAAGATTATGTTTGACAAGTTCTTTGTCATATACAGAGTCTTCAGTTTGGTCCACAAACCTGTTGTTTTCATCTCTTCAACAATGTTAAACAACACGTCATCTGCCAGACATAAACGAATAGTACTGAGGGCTCTTGCATCCATATCCTCTGAATACTCATGTGTCATGCTTTCCAATTTCTTTGAATTTCCAACCAATGCCTTTTGCAATCCTTATTGCACAAGTATATCATACATCTTAAGCTTCCATAATGCAAACCTATTCTTACCACTGAACTTTTCCACCTCAAACTTGGAACTCTGGACTTTCACCATTAACAAAAAAAACTCCAAAACCACTGATTATAAAACTAAGTCCCTTTATAGTGGAGGAGTATTATTATATTTAAGGTTAAACCCCAAAAATATAAACTTTGATTAAAAGGTTTTAAAAACAACTTTATTAAATTAAAACCTTTTATCAAAAAAAAAACCTTAAACTCTTCTTTCCTTTTATTATGAAAAAGACACCTTCCAAAAAAAACTCACCTTTTGTAAAAGATCACACGATTCTCCATACATGTATAATAAGAAAAGTGTGACCTCATCCATCTGTTTATATAATAAATTGATCCTCCACCTCACCTTTATTAAATTAGTATCCCACCTTTATTAAATCTCACGACCATTTCCAAAAAATTTGAACTTCAAACCATTGAATTTTTCCTTGATCGTTGCACGCTGTATGAGTATCACCAGTGAAGATTAGGCCTAATCGTAGCACCTTGTTAAAAGGATATCCTACAACAATTTGCACTCAAATTGTTGCACCATGTCAAACTGGGACCTGCGACGATGTCGCACTGTGTATAACTCTATGCTAGTGACAATTCCAAATTTTTTGCAAATTCGTAAGTGTGTGTGCGATCATCACATTGTGCCATAGGGACAACCTACGATGATGTAATAAAACTCGTCCTCGACTGATCCACTTCACTCGACTCAGAGAACCTTCTCTTTGATCTAGCGACTAGATTCTCTTCTCCTTCAACTCTAATATCCAATACCACTTGTTGGGCAGTGGAAGAAAAGCATAGCATAAAATAGAGCATAAAATAAGCAAGATCAAACATGCATTAAACCAAGCACATCAATCATACACTTGATAGAGTGATTTATGTGGAAACCCAATGAGAGAAAAAACCACGGGAAATGATTATAGGTCTTCTTATTATTCAAGGGAGAATTACAATAGCCAACCAAGGCATACAACCATCCTCTCCACTCATACACACAACACCTCAATATTGAGTCTTTCTCTCACACACCCATTATGCATTGCACTCACACCTATATGTGTATGCTCCTATATATAACATATATCACAGAGTTACACAGACTGATCATGAATAGATCACATAGTTACACAAACAATTCATAAATAGATTGCATGCATGCACATTAACATAGTTGAATGCATGTGCATATGACGACATGAGGAGATTTGTTGGCATGTTTCCAACACTATTACTGTAGTTGAAGAGGAACAATGGAATGCTAAGCATATGGAAAATTTATGGAAACTAAAATCTATTACTGTAATTGAAGAGGAAAAATGGTATGCTAATGATATGGAAAATTTATGGAAACTATATTTAAGAAACAATACATTCTTTGGTGGTGTTCTTTGCAGGAGTCGTTGTTTGTGGTAGCAATGTTTGAGGAGGGATAGACTAGACATGAGATTGAATGAAGATTTCAATACTAAGATAATGAATCCTTCAATACTAAGATAGTTAGTTGGACATGCAAAGTTACCTATCTCTGAGTTAAACTGAGTTACTATGTACGTTGGAATGTTCAAATTAGAAAGCAGAGCAATCGAAGGAGACTTTAACCAACAATGAGAGGGGATATAGGTGACTCACTTAATAATTCCTCTAACACTATTAGCTCAGTATAAGATGTCACTAGGGCAAGAATGGAAATTAAAAAAAACAAATTAAAAACTATTAAAACGGTTAAAAACAAAGATTTATATGATTCTGATAAGCATTTTTATAGGGAACATTACTATACAATTAATAAGACAAAAGGACATAAATAATATTTAATTAATAAAACAAAAGGACATAAAGAATATTTGCAAATCCCTTCCCTTCCCTCCTCTACACCACAGAACATTTGCAATTTTCAATATTTTAGATATTCAAAGCAAGTGAATATGATAAGCAATATTCTTGTTAATGAATCCTACGGGACTCCTACGGGACTGTGTTAGTTAATTGTTGGTTACATTTAGCGAGACTGTGTTAGTTAACTATCTGTTACATTTAGTTTATTTTTTTCTGTTATTTAGTTACAGAGATTGAACCATCTCACTTCTTTCAACTATTTGTATACTTTCGACATGAATAATAATTACAATGGTGAGTTTATTCATGGTCCTATGTACAGTGGTATCAAAGACATCATTGAGTGATTCTTTTAAAAATACATGTTACAATTATTTTTTGTGTGCTTAGAGAGAGATCTGCTTTGCAGAGTTGGTCAGACTGGATAGAATCTAAACTCTGTGCAGAGAAGAGGTTCGTGGAGGTGGAGCCATGAATAGTCTTAATCACGTTGAAGAAAAAGAAACCAAATGTGTTCAGGAATTGGGGCTTGCAATTGCTTACTGGCATGACACTGCTGGTGTCCTATTGAAGCATCGAATTGAAAATGATTTTACAAAAATTTCATGTCAGAGGAAGGGTGTGATTATGTTATAGTTTGCATTGATGAATGTGTAGAATCAAAGGATTAGAAGCACCAACATTTCTCTACAATTTGCATTGATGAATGTGTAGAATCGAAGGATTATAAACACCAACATTCCTCTGCCTCTGCCTCTATATATATCTTTTTGGTTTTCTTTCTATACAAGGATCCTTTGTCATTAGGCCTGTGTAAGAAGATACAGGGAGATACTCTAAGCAGTCTACAGAGCTGTTGTTCACCAGCCAAGGTCGAAGGTGTGCTTGTTGTGAGATTTCTTTAATTCTTTGCAAGTGGAATTTCATTTACATGGATTATACATTAGTTTACAATGCATTCATTAATATCGATTGTGGGAGTAGTGCTCTTCATACAAGAAAATTATCAAGAATAGTTTTGGAAAATAAAAAATACTCTTATTTTTAATTATTTATGGGAGGAAATTTGTGAAGGCAAGGATGACAATGAGCCAAAGAAACCTACAGATGCTAGACAACTTGCAATTTGGAAGAGTAAAGATAAAAAGGAACATGCTTTAATTTCTGACTCAGTCAATGAAGAGGTAAGTAGACATATTTTTTCCAGCACCACAGCGTCTAAAGCATTACAGAAATTAAAAGATCTTTATGAATCCCATTCAGAGCTTGAAATTATACAATTGTTGATGAAGTTGTTTAATATTTAATTGAAAGATAATAATCCCATGAAGTTAGCTTCTAAAATTAAATCTCTTTTTCATGATATTGACTCAAATGGTGTCAAAATTGATTTACAACTCATTGCATTTATTAAATCTCTATATCCTTCCTATACACACTACTTAGAGTCTCTTCAAGATAGTGGACAAATAAAATTCATGACTTTTGATACTCTTGTAGAAAAAATTGTTGAAAGAGAGAAAGCTTTTGGGAAGAAGGAATCTTTTTCCACTTCCACAATTGAGACTTTGCATTTTGCACAGAAAGAGCAGAAACCTAGAGGAGAGTCTGCTATATTTTACCATAGTAACAGAGGTCGTGGTAGGAGACCATTTAGAGGCAAGGGGGGTCATTATCATCAAGGAAACAGACAACAAGATGATAGACAGCAAAAAAAAATTCAAAATGATAAACCATCTCTTAAGTCCTATAGGTGTGGTAAAATGGGTCATACCTCTTCTCATTGTCGCATTCCTTGGGAAAGGATTAGTGAGAAGAAAGAGAAATAACGTCCAGACAAAGGAAAACCACTTGAATCTTCCCACTGTATTGTTTCACATTGTAATCTTAGTATCAATGAAGTTTTTAGCACTTTTTTTGCTTCTTGGGAAGACACTTGAATTTTAGATACTGGAGCCACTTTCCATATGAGCTTCAGAAGAGATTTTTTTGAGACATTCAGTAATCACATTGATGGAATAGTTTATTTTGTTGATAAGTCCTAGTTAAATCCTTTAGGAATTGGATCTATTCGAATTCGCTTACCATGACTTGTTTATTATATTTTGCATGATGTTCTTTACATTCCTCAATTAAAAATAAATATGATGTCTCTCATACATATGAGGAAGCAAGGACATTCTATACATATGTTTGATGGTATAATTGAAATAAGAAAATCATCTGATCACGTGATTGTTATGACTAGTGTTGAAGAAGACAAACTTTTAAAACTTAAAGGGACATCATCTTTTCAATCTAATTCAATTCTTTTAGCTCAACATTGTGATACTTTGTCTTCGAGCTTGTTGTGGCATGCTCGTTTTGGTAATATTAATTATTATAGTATCTAGATTATGAAACAACAAGGTATTCAAGGGCTTCCTACTATTCCAAGAAATCTTTTGTATTTTAGGCAAGCATTGTAAACAACCCTTTTATGGATCTCCTTCCCGAGCTTCCAGGAATTTAGGTCTCATACATTCTGATTTATGTGGGCCCATGCCTATTCAATATGCGAATGGTAATAAATATATGTTGACTTTTATTGATGACTACACCAAGATGTGTTGGGTTTATTTGTTGAAAGAGAAATCTCAGGTTTTTGCAACTTTTAAGAATTTTCATTTATGGATTACAAATGAAACTCAACATAATATTGGCACTCTACGATGAGATAATGGTGGTGAATACACCTCTAATGCATTTGAAAAGTACTTACAAGATAATGGTATTAAACATCAGACCATCATCCCTTATACTCCACAACAGAACGGTGTAGCAGAGCACATGAATAGAACTTTTCTTAATATGGTAAGGTCAATGATGTTTTTCTAGAATATCAGTTTGATGTTTTGGGGAGAAGCAGTACTTTGTGTTGTTTATATTCGCAATCATTTTCCTTCTACTGCCATCAATAATAAGTCCCCTTATGAATTGTGGTATAATCGTTTTCCTGATGTTCAACATTTCATATTTTTTGGTTCTCCATGTTATGCTTTAATTCTTAAACAACAATGCGACAAATTGGGTGCAAGAAGTCACAAATGTCTTTTCTTGGGATATTCTAATACCTCCATAGCTTATCGATTGTATGATGATGAAAACAAGAATTTTTTTGTTTCAAGAGATGTTGTTTTTCTTGAATTTGCTAAAGATGCTTCTACTATTGATAGGCAACTCAATCATTTGGATAGATTCTCTTCCAAGAAGTTTTATTATGAATGGGATAATGATCTTCCACATCCTGAAGGGGGGATTCATATTCTTGTGGATTTTCCTTCAACAACACCAGAGAATAAGACCACATCAAAGAATGAAGAAAAATTAGTTGATAGCAATGTTTTTTATGACAATAATGTTTCTATAGAAGAATAATTGGTTGATAATAATGTTCCTACTGAGGAAAAATTGGAGAATAATAATGGTCTTGAAGAGCCTATTTCAAAGACTCTTGAAACTGAGCAAACATTACAGCAGTCGGTACAGATCAACACGAGCCAAGACAATGCGAAAAAGGTATGATGAATTTGATTTAAACTTTTCTGTTGTTAATGAACCTACTACTTTTGAAGAAGCCACTAGTTTTAATGAATGGAAAGATGCAATGCAGAAAGAGTATGATGCTCTTATTAAAAATGGCACTTGGAGGTTGGTGGATCCTCTTATTGGAATCAAACCAATTGGTAGTAAGTGGGTTTATAAAACTAAGCATAAAGATGATGATTCTCTTGATAAGCACAAAGTAAGACTTGTAGCAAAGGGGTATGCACAAAAAGAAGGTATTGATTATACAGAAACATTTGCTCCTACAACAAAATGGGGCACTATTAGAACTTCATTTTCTCTTGCAGCTCAAAAAGAATGGAAAATACATCACATGGATGTAAAAACTACCTTCTTAAATGGAGATTTAAAAGAAGATGTATATATGTTGTAGCCAGAGGGTTTTTTTGTTAAAGGAAAAGAGCATAAAGTATGCAAATTGATAAAATCATTGTATGGTTTAAAACAAGCACCTCGTGCTTGGTATGAAAAGTTAATTGAACATCTTCTCAAGTTGAATTATAAGCATTTCAATCTAGATGATGCAACTTTATTTGTCAAGAAAGTTGGAAGATGAGTTGTATATCTAGTTGTTTATGTAAATGATTTGCTTATCACGGGAAATAATGATGATTATATAGAATCTATTAAAAAGGGGTTGCAAAAGGTTTTTGATATGACAGATTTGAGATTACTACATTATTATCTAGGAATTGAAGTAAATTAAAAACCGAAGCACATTTTCATTTCTCAGAAGAAATATATGGGAGAACTATTGAGCAAATTTGAGATGAAGGATTGTACTCATGTTTCTACTCCACTAGAGAGAATCTAAAACTTACTTCAAATGAAGGTAGTGCATTTGAAGATCCAACAAAGTACATACAACGTGTTGGAAGTTTAATTTATCTTACTACTACTTGTCATGACATAAATTTTGCTATAGGAATACTTTCCAGGTTTATGCATCAGCCCTGTGAAGGGCACTCTTTCATATGGCATCAAATATTATAAAGTTTTAGACTTTCACCTCATTGGTTATTCATATTCTGACTTTGACTGAGATAAAGAGCATGGGGTGTCTACTTCAGGTTATTTGATGAATCTTGGATCAGCAGCCATCACTTAGAGATCAAGAAAGAAATCAGTTCATGGTGATTCTACAAGTGAAGCCGAATACATTGCAGCAGCTCAAGCCACAAAAGAAATTATTTGGCTTGGGGAAATTCTTGAAGACTTGCAGAAGGAAACAAATAACTTCGAAATTCTTGAAGACTTGCAGGAGGAAACAAATAACTTCAACGGCTCTCTTTGTTGACAATATTTCTGCAATACAATTGGCAAAAAATCTTAAATTTCATGATCGAACCAAACATATCAACACCAAATATCATTTGATTCCACATCATGTTGAGGCCAAAACCATTCATCTGACACATTGTTCTACATCAGAGCAAATTGCAAATATCTTTACTAAAGCACTGGGCCGTGAAAAATTTGAGAAAATCATGACACGGTTTGGCATGTCAAATGTCCCTTTAGATTAAGGGGGAAATGTTAACGAATCCTACAGGACTCTTACAGGACTATGTTAGCTAACTGTCAGTTACATTTAGTTGGACTGTGTTAGTTAACTATTAGTTACATTTAGTTTCTTTTTTTCTGTTACATAGAGTGAACCCTCTCACTTCTTTCAACTATTTGTATACTTTCAACATGAATAATAATTACAATGGTGAAGTTTATTCATGGGCCTGTGTACCATTCTCGACATAAATAAACATACGTCAACTTGCCATATATCAAAAACCTTTCATATTAGAAGGACCAACTTTCATTTGCATTTTAACACCTTTCACTTATTTTTCTTTATTCATGAATGCTCTATTTTTACTCTGTTGCTAATGCTAGTGTTAGTCATTATTTAGACGAGATTTAATTATAAACATCTATTGACCAAATTCCAACAACTTCATGAAAATTTATGAGAATTAGGATGGACTGCGGGCGTTTCTTGTTCTTGCCCTATAGCGATACCTAGTTGTTGGCATAGCTGCTCCGACTTATTTAACTATTCCTACAACTTCAAGTAAAATAAATACCATAGACGTGAATATATAGACACATACAGACATGATTGCATTGGATAGTGTTTTAACTTGTTGAGGATTTTGAAATTAACAACGTCATAATGTGTAAAACCCAGTCAAATTTTTTACTTTAATAAGTAACGAATCACGTTTTACGATTTTTGGTGTTAAATCTTTCAGTCGAGTGGAGTTTCAAATCAAAGAATGGAGGAGGGAATGAGTGACTAATATAAGAACTATTTTATTCTTACATTATAGTGTTGTACTCTCCATTTATGGTTGCCAAGCAGGCAATTTACCCACTTAATCGATGAAGTCATGGATCTAACGAGACCAAAATAAATACCATACTGTTATAGTCTTCATTTATGGATGCCGAGCAGGAAATTTACCCATTTAATCGATGAAGTCATGGATCTAACGAGAACAAAATAAATACCATAGATGTGGATATATATATATATATATAGTGCCATATAACATATGTTATATGCATTAAGGCTTTTGAAATTAGCAACCTGATAATGTGTAAATCTACCTCAGATTTATAGCTTTGATAGCTAACGAATCCAGTTTTACTAGACTCTCTTCAGTGGAGTGAACAGTTGGTGAAACCCCCGGTCTTTTAAAAATATTTGGACTCATCTACCACTTTTAATCTGAACATGGGAAGAACTTTACGTTGATTCGAGTTGATTCGAGAATATTGTGTTCATGGATGAAGCATTACTTTAAATATAAATATATTGTGGCTATTATGTGCCTTCAATGTGCATAGAGCTTGAACATTCCCATTGTTTTAATAATTGAAGAAATTTTTAGAAGTTTTAATAATTGAATGGAATGAGAGGCTAAAAGTGTATCAGGTAGTTTTCAAACTTGAACATGTGATTAGTGAAAGACTAGTTCTAATAGAGTAGAGTTTTTGAACTTGTTCAAAGGATTTTGTATGCAAATTTGAATGTGGCCCAACAATGTTATTCGAGTACTGCACATGTTTTTGAAATGTTGAAATGTGAGATGAAGGATTGACAATGTGTTAGTGCCATTTTAATGCTTTGGGAGTGGTCTTGTGCCCCTCACATCATACGACAACCGGTGAAAGGAGATTGAGCTTCTCTATAACAAATAAACGCACTACGGGGTCGTGTTAGGAGCACCTAGCTTCCGTGCCTAAAAACCAAGCAAGACAAGATCCCTTCAAGCGAGCTTATACCCCTTCCTTAATGAAAGGAAAGAAGCTGGCTTCTTCCTTCTATCAATGTTCACCAACGATTTAGGACCTATTAAGTGTTGCTGACCATGGAAGTGGTGTCAACAAGGCATGCCAGAGACCGATCTCTTTCCCACCCACGTCAAAGAAATGTTGATCTGATGTTGTGTTACTATAAGACTACTAGGTTAGATTATTAAAATTTAGGATTTATTAAATATTGAATTTCTTTTACATCCTCTTACATATTTAATAAACCCTAAATTTAAATGAAGTTAAATTATTGTTATATATTAACTATCTAACAACCATTTTTTTAATAGATATGTTTTAGTCTTTACTTCAGATGTTTTTATTACACCGATAGGCTTTCTCTATTGGAATTCATGGATTAATAAGTCTTTTAATTACAAAATCTGATCTAATGGCCATGAAATGAAAATGCTAGTATATTCTTCATCTTACACATAAATCAATGAATGATATTGATCACATTAAGTATCTTGCATTTCTGAATTTGTCTGTTTATCGTGTTTACTTTTTCACTTTTACAAAACATGATTAACAAATTACTATAGTGAATTAATAGTTATATGCTTCCTCTTACACACAAATCAATGAATGATATTGATCACATTAAGTTTAAGTTTCTTGCATTTCTGAATTTGTCTATTTATCATGTTTACTTTTTCACTTTGCATTTCTGAATTTGTCTATTTATCATGTTTACTTTTTCACTTTTACAAAACATGATTAACAAATTACTACAGTGAATTACTAATTGCCACGAATCATAATTTAGTAAATCCAAACAAAATTACTTTAATTTTAACATTTTACTCTTTAGTTTTAACATTTATCTTCCGTCATCAATGGCATATCCTTACTTTACCTCTTCATGTCCGCCAGGTTTGGCCATCTCTCCCATACATCTATGGATCCCATGTGTTATTTTCTACTAGCGTTTCATATATTTACCTATTTTGGACTCTCGTTTCATATTTACCTAGACGTGGATGCATGTAGAAATGGAGGATTTGGACTGGCGTTTCATATGTACCTAGACGTGAATGCCCATGGCAATGGACTGGTGTTTCATATGTACTTGATGCCCGTTTAATTTATTTAATTATTTAATTACCTGTTCATTTCTCATTGGAGAGTTCTCATCTTATTTATGCTCAAGAGGGTTCTCTTTCCCAGAAATAAATGTAGAAACGTAATCTCCTCATCAGAGCGCATCCTATAATTTACACCGATCCTATCGTTTTTTTTCAAAGAAGATTGTGATGTAAAATACAAATTAAATACTAATCTCTAGATTTTGATTTTGATATATCATTTTTTTAAGAAGATTGTGATGTAAAATACAAATTAAATACTAATCTCTAAATTTTGATTTTGATATATATATATATATATATATATATATATATATTTTTGATGGATTTATATATTTTGCAGGTGTTCTTTGATTACAAGAAAATTATAATTATAATTTGATTGCAAGAAAATTATAATTATAATTTGATTGCAGGTGATCTTTGATAGAAAGCACAAATATTAATGCATTTATGTATTTTGCAGGCGGTCTTTGATTGCAAGCAAATTATAATTATAATTTGATCGCAGGTGGTTTTTGATCGCAAGCAAATTATCAGGTGGTCTTTGATCGCAAGCAAATTATAATTATAATTTGATCGTAGGTGGTTTTTGATTGCATGTGGTCTTTTGATTGCAGGTGGTCTTTGATGCAAGCACAAATATTGATGCATTTATGTATTTTGAAGGTGGTCTATGATCATAGTCTTTGTCTTTTCTTAAACTGCTTATTCCCTTAATAATGTCTTGGATCTTTATACGGTGTTGCTTCACCGACTGGATCATCCACTGGTTCATGAGCAACTGCTACTTAATCCCCCGGTCATTGGCAGGTGGTCTTTGGTAGCAAGCACAAATATTGATGCATTTATATATTTTGCAGGTGGTCTTTAATCGCAAGCAAATTATTATTATAATTTGATTATACATTTATGTATTTTACAAGTGGTCTTTGATGGCAAGCACAAATATTAATGCATTTATGGATATTGCACGTGGTCATTTATTAAAACTTTTTAATAAATTAAATATTTTCACTTATTTATTATTTATTATGGCTTTATAATAATTCATTTACTATTGTGACTTTATAATGGTTGATTTATTATTATAGTTTTATAATAGCAAAACTTATTCAAACGTTTATATTTATTATAAAGTTTTTATTTTGTATTAAAATCAAGTATGATTTTAAAATCATTTATTAAAATTAAGGGAAAGTTTTCATTTTGTATTAAAATAAGCATAATTTTAAAACGTTCTAATCATTTATTAAAATTAAGGGAAACATATGAGTGCAATGAAGTATTAAAATTAAGGGAAACATATGAGTGCAATGAAGTATTAAAACGTTATAATCATTCATTAAAATTAAGGGAAACGTATGAGTGCAATGAAGTGTTAAAACTTTATAATCATTTATTAAAATTAAGGGAAAGTATGAGTGCAATGAAGTATTAAAATGTTTTGATCATTTATTAAAATTAACGGAAACTTATGAGGGCAATGAAGTATTAAAACGTTCTGATCATTTATTAAAATTAAGGGAAACGTATCAGTACAATGAAAACTCATGAATAATGGACTGAAAACTGTAGGAACTTTTTGATTGCAGTTTTAGACACAATTTAATAAAAAAATAAACACAAATTCTCTATGAAGAGGAGGAGACAAATGCTCACAATTTAACTTAAGTGCCCATAGAAATTCTCTATCTAATATATAGTCTTTTAATACATATGTAATATGAATTGGATATATTGAGTTAACCTAAGGCAAGGGGGACTCGCTTCGTTCTCCCTCCTCTCCAAAATTGCTCTTTTGAAGTCGGATGCATTCCACCTGGATGAATTTGGCCAAACACATATAATTCCTTTGATCCAAAGCCTTAGCAGATCTTAGAGTTTCGACTGCAGTGCTATCTTCCAAGCATGAAATTGCAATCAACCGGTTATATCAACCCCACCCGATCTACCTTCTTGGCTTTGCCGGAGTATCTAAATTCTCTAAAATCTGAATTTTTTAAATAACAATGATGGCTACAAATTTAAATGAAGCATAAGGTACACAGATTCTCTTTAAAAAAAAATTACACCAAGCGATTAAACACAAAGTTCTCAATAAAAACCATTTAACACATCCTCCTAATTGTTGTCATTCTTATTAGTTAATCCATATAAAACACTATAATAACCCCAATTTCCTAATTGTCATTCTTATTAGTTAATCCATATAAAACACTATAATAACCCCAATTTCATGATTGTCATTCTTATTAGTTAATCCCTATAAAACACGGTAATAACCCCAAGTTTTTTGTGGTAAATAAAATACAAAAAGCACAATTTTTATTTAAGAGGACACTGGATCCTAATAAAATCTATTTAACAATGATGAGAGTCACAATCTATAATTAAATATTGAGAAGAGATAACCACAAGAATGAACTCATTTATAATAATTTATCATTGTTTTTTATGGTAAATAAAATACAAAAAGCACAATTTTTATTTAAGAGGACACTCGATCCTAATAAAATCTATTTAACAATGATGAGAGTCACAATCTATAATTAAATATTGAGAAGAGATAACCACAAGAATGAACTCATTTATAATAATTTATCATCTATTTATAATTTTCAATCAATAAAAAAAATTAAAAACATATAATAATTAGTATTTCAAAATAAAATATAATCTTATATAATTTAATTAAAAAATAATATTTATATTTCATTATTAACATTAATGAGTTTGTGAATAATTCATAAAAATTATATAGTTCTTTTCATATGAGCATTATTAATATTAATATTAATATTAACATTAATGTCAATATTAAAATTAATGTTAATGTTAACATTAATATTAATATTAATATTAATATTAACATCAATCTTAATCTTAATCTTAACATTAACATTAATATTAATATTAACGTTAATAATATTCTTAACATTAATACTTACATTAATGTTAATAATATTCTTAACATTAATACTCACATTAATGTTCATATTAATGTTAACATTAATATTAACATTAATGTTCATATTAATGTTAAGGTTAGCATTAATTTTAAAATTAATATTATCATTAATATTAATATCAACATTAACATTAAAATTAATACTTTAATATTAATGTGAATATTGATGTTAATATTAATATTAACATTATTGCTTTAATATTAATGTGAATATTAATGTTAATATTAATATTACTATTAATCTTAATAATCTTAATATTAATGTTCACATTAATATTAATACTAATGTTAATCTTGAAGCTAAATGTTAATATTAATAATGTTAATCAAAGGAGATGGTATTGTCAATAAAAGAGGACTTTTTAGATTATGGGTCTATTCAAGGACACTTTAAAATTGTGTTTTTTTAAATGTTTTATTCATTATTATTAAGGAAGGTCATTATCAATATTTTATTCAATTTTTCACTTTTCATGTGTATTCATGTTGTGTTGATTATACATATTACATCTAATTATTTTTGTATTTTTCTGAACGAGGGTTATGGACAACCAACATTTTTTTCAAAATTTAGTTGGGCTTTATATCAAATCGTCGGAGGAATTCTTTACTCATTTATAAAATATCATGCAGTGCCACATTTTTGACAATACACTTTATATTTTGTCATGTTGTAACTACAACGTATTTGTGAAATGATTGGTGTTCATGTAAATTCCTCTTGCACTTGTCATGAACTCATACAGTAAATTAAATATTCTTTGTATAGTTGTTGAATAAAATTGTCATGAATAGAGTTTTCAAAATTTTGAAACAATGTTTTCTTAAATTTGAAAAGGGATTTTCTTAATGTATTTGTTAAATTTCATTAAGATATTTGTTAATTTTTTTAATATATTTGTTAAATTTCATGAATTGCTAACTTTCTATGATGGTGCAATCTATAAACTATATGATCCATATGTGGCATTAAGAATGCAACACAACCATAACTAATATATAAAAGAAAATGAGAAATGTATCAAGGGATGCAACCTCAATAAAAGGATCTTACCCACACGAGAAGGTACAAATTATATATATATATATATATATATATATATATGACAAGCTTAACATAATATATTTTGTATATATGGATGCATAATGGTCATAGTTTCTAGATCATGGTGCATTATATACACTATATGTTCCATATGTGGTTTACTTAAATGTCCTTCTAACAAGAATAATGCATCATCTACAAATTTCAAGATGATATTCTATCAATGTTCTTAAAAAAAATGCAAATCATCATCTCCAAAGTGTATATTAAGTAGATTAACCCCTAGTAAATGGAGCTTCATTTTGAAATATTAACCCAATATAATTACACTATCACTAAATCCAATATAACTAAACCAATATGTGTAAACCTAGAAATTCCTTATCACGAAATTTGTAAAACTAGAAATTCTTTGTTACATTGTGATGAACATTTCCCAATGTCACAATGTGACAAACATCCCCATGTCTTTCATAGTTACAATCAATTATTGACGACACAATATGTCGAACATCTCCCACACAAAATGTCAAACATCTCCCAACGAGTCATTGTGATGAACATATCCCAACATCGCATTATGTCTACTATCTCACGATGTTGCATTGTAACAAACATTTCCAAACACAGCTATGTTAAAAACCTTGCCCATAATGAATAAACCTAGAAATTCCCTTACACGAACCTTAAAATGTGATGTTGAGGATCAAATCTCAGAATGTGATGAACTTTGTCCTTTGTCACCTTGTGACGAACATTTCCCAACATCACAATGTGACAAACATTCCCTTGTCCTCGCATTGTCCCAATCACTTTCCAACGTCACAATGTGTCGAATTTTTCCCATCATCGCATTGTGTTGAATATTTCCCAATGTTGCATTGTGACGAACATTTCTCGATGTCCTATTGTGACGAACATTTCCCAATGTCGCATTGTGATGAACATTTCCTAATGTCATAATGTAACGAACATTTATCAATGTCGCACTGTGATGAACATTTTGAAATGATGTAATCTAATGAACATATCCCAATGTCACATTGTGATGAAGATTTCCTAATGTCGCAATCTGACAAATATTTCCCAACGTCGCATTGTGACGAACATTTCCCAACATCACAATGTCACAAACATTTCTCAATATCGCAATGTCACAAACATTTCTCATCGTCACATTGGGATGAACATTTCCTATCATCGCATTGTGTTGAATATTTCTCATCATCGCATTGTGTTGAATATTTCTCAATGTCGCATTTTGACAAACATTTCCTGACATCGTAATGTGATGAACATTTCCCAATGTTGCATTGTGATAAACATTTCGCAACGTCATAATATAATGAACATGTCCCAATGTCGCATAGTGATGAACATTTCCAATATCAGTATATAAAATCAAAAAAAAAAAA
>ML803147.1:66890-97117 GCA_009831015.1 Picea engelmannii
ATTTGTATATTTTTGTTCCATATCTTATACGATGTTTGTAGTTGTTACGCTATGATAGCATACACTCCACATACGTAGATGAATTAGTGTCGATTTCCACCACTGATGTAGCAATAAAGGTAGTCTACACATTTGGTGTACTGCATACATAGGTATGTGTCACCTTTGATAAATTCACCATAGCAATTTTGTTATTCTATGGCATCCTCAAATTTAATGTTGTTGTGCTTCTACAAGTTGTGGTACCATACTCTGAAGAACCATATCCACCTGGGATTGACAATGCACTCCCTTCACAGGCATCATGTGTTGATTTAAATTTTGTTTAAATGTGAAATTTCTTATGTTTTTTTGGTTGAATTTTAAATTTTTGTATGAAAAAAAATATTATAAATATGTATGTAGCTTTTTTTAATCCACTGCTAAGTCGCTTGTACCACCACCCTTTCATTCACCACCACTACCAACATTCCTTCCACCGTTTTTTCCTAGCTATAGGGCTAGTCCAGTCCTTGGCCACCCTGCCTTGGCCTTTGGGATACCTCTTTCCACCACAAGGTTTTTACCATCCCTCATACAACCCGTGGGGGTTTATCACCATCCACCCCCTCCATATTTCCCATCCCATCCATTTGACAAGCCACATAAATTTCATAATTTTACATCCTCTTTTCCCTATTCTTAATCCATTTTCACTTACCTATGACCTTGTCTTAGTTTGTTTTCATGTTTATGTGTGGGATTTATACCCAAAGTGTTTTTCATTGCATTTATTTAGTATTTCATATGAATTATGGTTAAATATTAGAGAAATAACATATTTTGCATTTATCTTTGAAAAATGGGTTAGTCCATTGATTATTGCATAACGAGTTGCAAGTGTTGTTACTCCTACAATAGAAAATATGTGAAGTGGGTACTTGATATTTTTAATATGAGGCATCATCATGTCAACATAATCCTATCCTCAAAATATAGCAACCACCCATATCATATATTTTGATAAATCAGCATTATGTTATTTGTTACAACACCAACACAGTTGTTATGACATCGTTGGTGTGACACCATTGCTACAACACCTCTCAATAGTTGTTGTAAGACCTACCATTACACAATTGTTGTTACACTTTTTCTACTACACTATGGTTTCTACTCATGTTTTGCTAATTTTTCCTTATTGATGGATCAAGAACAAGATAAATGAAGAATTGGTTTGAAAAATAAATGAAGACCAGTGTTCCAAAAATAAAGTTCCACTACCCTTTCTAAAAATGAAGTATTTTTGTTCATTCATCACTACCATGGTATGCCCATGTATTTCCTTCTTCCTGGTTCAAAATAATTGCATGTTTAAATTCATAAAGTTCCTTTGATTATGTGGTTACCCTTGAATCGTGGTCTTTTCCTCAGAATATCCTTTAGATAACCACTATTATGAAACTAAAACTTTAGCCTTATCACTTTCTACTTCCTTATCCAACCATCCTAACCTATGCAATAAAGTCACTCAACTCATTTACAATGTTGAGTCATCTTGTTATCCTATCCCCTTCATTAATAAATTTGATGGTGAAAACAAGTCTTGGGTGACATCACACCTTGGAATGTTTGAAAATCAACTTGTTGGCAGGTATTCATTGGGAATAAAAATTTGTGACGATGAAAACCCTATCGGAATAGTTAGACAAATTTTGTTTGAAAACCAACTTGCTAGGAGACAAGGTTTGCAAATAAGAAATATAATTTCATTTTCAAGTTTCAACTACTCTTTGAATAAATATTCTCATGTTTCATCGTTCCATTAGAAGGTTGTTCTAGATCTCAATGTACAACTCACATTGTGATCCAAGATTCCAAGCTCCACATTGTTCTTTCTCACAAAGTTTGGCATCATTGTGGACCATCTCAGGGTATCATACACTTGTTACAAAGATCGTGGACTTCTTAGATAGCTGTGGGTATGCTCATTTTTCTTTTATGTAACATAAATACATTAGATGTTATAGATTTGTATTTGTAAAATCACTTAGGCCTGTGTCCTACTTCCTCATCTTTTCCATTTCTCAAGGGTGGAAAATATCTTATTTTTGGGGGGGACACCATCACTTTTACATCCCCTAACATTCCCTTTCCATTGTTGTTCAACTCCACTCCAATATCCATCCATGAGAAGGATTCCAAGCTTCCCTATTACTAATCTATAATAATAAATAATATAAAGTTTTGTTGTTGTCAAACAAGAACCAACAGTAAGAACAAGAGAATACCATGTTGTTGCCACACAAGAACCAGTAGTAAGAGAAAAATAAGACATTGTTGTTGCTCCACAAGAACCAAAAACAGAAAAATAAAAAGCTGACAAGGACCAGCCTAAAACATTGTTGAAAAATAAGAACATGCTTCTCTAAAAATCAATATTTGCTAATGCCATATCTATTTTTCCTAATTCCTGAAAATTTTATAGGTCCACATAATTGAACCAGAATTCATACTACATTAAATATGGATTTGAGCTTCGAGTAGATCATAGCCCATTTGCAGGCTTTATTTAAAGGCACATCTAATTTTAATATCATCCTTTCATAGAAGGATATAGTGTTTCATGGGGACATGAAACAAGCTTAATTTGGCGGGGGATGGATTGTTGTGTGCTCCATATCTAATGCAAGACTCTTGTAGTCAAGGAGAATAGATTTTTTTTTATAAAATGTTTTCAGTTTGGAGGAGTAAGGATTATTATGCATTCCATACTTAACACAACATTGTTTTCTTGTCCTTTCCATTTGATATCTAAAAGTCTTCAGTTTGGGGGGGAAGGAAACATTGTTACTTAGGGAGGAATAGGATGGTCCACAAGAACCTATAGCAGAAGAAGTTGTTATAGAATCCATCCTACATAAAGATATGTTGTCATAAATTAGGACACGATTGTTGGGTATGTACAACAAAAATGATCATTTTTTAAACAACAAGAAGCAAGTCTGATGGCAATAATTTTTCAGCATTAATGACATAAAGAAGCCATATTTCTATTACACAAGAACTAGTAATAGGAATCCATGTTGATGTTACACAAGAACCAAAACCAGGAAATAAAACATTAGCATGTCATGAGATCTAAATCATCACAATTTTGTGTTGCTCATGTTATAACACTATTACTACTACTCTAGTTTTTATTTTATGTGCAAAGAAGGATTTTTTTTATATATAAAAATAAGTGCATCAGGTGGTCGTGATTTTTGGTGAGAAGAAGCAATAAAATAGGACAAGTATGCTTGCAAAATTTCACAGAAAAACAGTTTGTAGATTGAGATAAAATGGTTAAATAATTTTGTTGCAACACCTCCATGTTTGTTGCAAATCCATCAGGTTTGTTGTAGATTCACCATAATTGCTTGAGGATGTTATTTTTGAAGTTTGTATAATAGTTCATGATAACTTATAGAAAATGGAAAAACGTTAAAAACAAAGAAGGATATGCATTGGAAAAAAAGAAGCATCCGTACAGCTTGGTTGATACATATGTACTCGATTGCATGAGGGCATGCAACATATTTAGTTTGGGGGAGATGATGGACCACGTAAATGTCATCTTTTTACAGCATTTTTTCCATATTCCTAATCTCTTTTCACTTACTTATGACCTTTTATTAGTTTGTTTTAATGTTTATGTGTAATATTTAGACCCAAAGTGTTTTCCATTGCATTTCCTTAGTATTTCATATGAATTATGGTTAAATATTAGAAAAATAACATATTTTTTATTTACCTTTGAAAAATGGGTTAGTTTGTTGATTGTTTCAGAACCAATTGTTACTCCTAGAATATAAAATATACAAAGTGGGTACTTGAGATTTTTAATACAAGGCATCACCATGTCACGATAAGTCTATCCTCGAAATATCTCAACAACCCAAATCATACTTTTTGAAAAATCAGCATTTTATTATCTACTGCAACACCAACACAATTGTTGCTACACCGTTGTTGCGAAACCATTGTTATAACACCAGAAAATGCAACACCTCATGGCAGTTGTTGCAACACCCACACAGTTGTTGCAACACCAAAACTTTGTTCATCTTTGTTGCATCACCGAAACTTTGTGTGTCTTTGTTGCAACACCAAACTTTTGTTGTGAAACTAGTGTTGTTACTCCAGGAATATTTCACAGATAGTAGTGTGGTTTCAAAAAAGTCAATATTTTACCACCACCAACCATGGAAAATATATTTAAACATAAGTTATATTGTTTAATTATGGATAGTGGATTTTCCATGTGCATAAATCCATTTTTCTACAATTTCATATTTTTTTATTTAATTTGGGTAGCTACAATTTATTTGTTGGCTATCTCAAATCATGATTTTAATAGTTTGAATACAAAGGAAGCGTTTTGTTGGTGGATATGAGTGAATATTTGGTTTTCTACAAATATTTGAAGATCTGCATTGAAGATATCATGGATCTAAGAAGTCAAACACTATTAAAAGTCATTTGGGATGTGTTTTGACCAAATCGTTATAACTCCCATCTCATTATTCGAATTTGATATTCAAAGACATCCTAAAATCAATGGGATTTAACAAGAATCTTGGAATTCTTAGAAAAGTTGTTAGAAAGTTTCTTGGAATCAGTCAGAACACAGACGAATGAACCACAACCTACAACCATAGGCATATCTCTCGAATAGCTATTAGCTCAGATATTGGCTATCAAACTACAGGGAATGTACCATAAAGATATATCAAAATGAAATGGGCTCTGCAACTATAGGATCTAGAACAATCTATAAAACAGGATGGGGTGTCATATTAATAAGCTCTCAAATTGGATGTTCTCTAGTTGCTTATGGGTCTTGATCTTGATAAAATAGATCAGGGTAAATTAGGTCTCGATCGATCAGCTCAGATGTTGGTGGATAAAATATATAAATTGATTCTTTGATTGGTTCAAATGCAATTGTATCCCCAATCGGATATGGAATGGGGGATTCGAAAAATCAATCAATTGGATCAATGGAGAATCACTTGCACCTGTAATGGGATCTATAACTCGCTATGAATCTACACCTGAACTAGATTTGCTAATATTGGCTAGTTGGCACTCAAGCTCAAAATGAAATAGGTTCCACCTTATGAATTAATGGCTCCACCTTTCCTATAGGGATTTAGGTGCTACAGGTGCTTATCTATGCCGATTTATTATATATGAGAAATCATTGGCGTAGGTAGATTCGATCCATCCATAGGTTCCAGTAGGAAAGCCATCCATAGGTACAGAGGAAGAGGAATAGGCTTAGTAATGGGAATTTTTATGAAGTATGGTATTATAATATGTATTGATAAATATGTGCATTTCCCTCGCAGAGGAGAAGACATGTAGGGTCTTCGGTAGGAGAAAAGGTTGTTGGAGAAGAGAAGGAATCATGGGTAGTAGTAGTTCAAAATCGAGACCAAGTAGAGTATTAACTATGATTGAAGCAAGATCATCTTATTCCCCATCCAATCTACCTTTTTCGCTATAATATATGATATAAACTACCATATTCTATGCTTTCTTTGGTGCTATATTTGAAAATATTGAATCTAATAATTGCAACTTAAATGGTATCAATTTCTATAATAGGTAATAAGAATTTTGACTTAAGCCCCAGTTATTGAGATTTAGTCCCACCTTTCATAGCATAATTAAGAGAGGCATTGACGTCTTTAGGTAATAATAAGTTGATGGTGGAGAAAAAATCATATCCAATATCAAAGGTAGTGGAAGGAGAGATAGGAAAGGTAGAATATTTTTGCTCTATTTCAGGTACGACCAAGAGGGAAACAACTTCTAATAAGAATTCACCAGCGACTTTAATTATGTATATGGGGTGTATCCATTAACAGAGTGATTCGAAGAGATCTTTTACATGACAATGGTTGAGTTATTAAGCATGTGTTGATTAACCAATTAGGAAGCTTGAAGAAAGAGGAATAATTATAGAAGAAACATCACAACCATATAAGCATGTACAGATCTGAAATAAAGAATAAAACAAAAGCAAACCATAACACCAATGTGATAATGGAGTTCAGCAATCTTGCCTATGTCTCTAGGCCTTTGTCTTAATGGATGAGGCTTTCTTATTTATGTTCAAATCTCAATAATTACATCACAGTAGTGCCAAAAGGTTACAAAACAAATCTGGTCTTTTTCTATTAGATCTCTAGAACCCAACAGAAGAAATGACACTCAAATCAAATGACCAAAGCTCCGAGAAATGGCCCACAAAGGTGTGCTTCTCAACATCTTCCCTGCATAGAAATGGCTTTGGCTTGGAAAATGTTCAGCATAAACCTTCTTTGAATCTCCTTCCCTTAGCCTCAAGAAGGCTTGGTTTATATAGATCTAAAATTGGTAACCATCTCCCAACTTCCTCCCAAGATCTGGCCTCAAAAAGGGCCCAATATCCCCCAATAATGGCCAAAAATATCCAAAAATGTTGAATAAAACCATAAAATATTTTAATATAAAGTTAATTACACACTTCTGCAGTAATATAGGGTGAATCCCCCTTTTGGCTAGCCCCTGGTTCTATGAGCATGCTCTATATGGCCTAGCACTAGTTGTATGCATTGGTCCCCATGGTCTTTAGCCCCCCGACCTCGACTCTTGGTCGCATGCACTGCCATATTCCCGAAACTAAATACTCCAAGCGCTAAAGGTTTTTGTAGCCCCCAAAATAAGCCCAAGGTTTAGCCCCTGGTCAGCGGGCTAGCTCGATCGACTGGGCTAAACCCTTTATCCACCGCGTTAACACTGACTTGGAGTCCAGGTCACATGGGAGTGGTTGGAGGTTTGTCGTCGAAATCGAGAACCAAGACCACATTACCTGCACCATAACAAAATTGGTTGACCATGGTTGTATGCATATGTATCATGACCCAGGGTTGGGGCCTAGCCCTAGCCCTAACCTCCACCAACCAATACAACAGTTCAAATTTAAATATAAATTCACCAACTTGGTATAAAAAGTAACACACGTGGTGGGTTGGATATCTAACCTATCCAAAGTACTTCCCCTACCAAGAGGTCATGTGTTCGAATCCCATGAAGCTCAAAAAATTTTACCCAACCAACAAATAATGCGGTGCCATGTGGAAGCCCACGTCTGGGCCACGTGGCACCGTTTCATTGGTCCACAATTGTGCCACTTGTCAAAATGAGATTGGACCACATATTTCATCTTCCCAGTCAGATGATCGTACCCTACCATGTGTCACCGTATGGATGTGCCACGTGTCACTTCTCGATTGGTCCACCTGTCTGTACACGTCAGTGTCTGTATGACCAGTCAGCCTGCCATGTGTCACCTCCAGAAGCTGCCAACTATGCCTACCACATCAGTTGTACAGTCGTATGACCTGTACAGTTAGTTGCTACGTGGCACTGTATGGACTGTACAGTCATCATTTTTTTGCTTGTTTGGAAAAATGAACAGATTGTCATAACTTGAGCATATGACATTCATTTGAGTCTGTTCAAGTTGCGTTGGGTTCATATTGACGAGACCTACATACACGTCAGTTTTGAAGCCATTATGAGAACTTTGATATTTAGGCCTTTTTGAGCCTCATCAAACTCCTGGATCCAAATCTGGATCACACCTCCCCACTAAAGGACCTTTTGGTCCCCAAAAGGTTATTGACCAGTAATCAAGATCGAGATAGACCACCCGACTTGGTCCCTGTCTTTAAACTATGTCCTGTGCACATGTCTCATCAAGATCAATTGTAATACAATCATCACAACTGACAGCATAGTGTTAGCCATTTGAACCCTGCCACATTTTACTGAAGCCACTATCATCCACGTAGACAACATTACTAATGATAGCATCAAAAATACGACTGCAAATGAGCTTATATGTTTGTAATATTTGCACGACTTAAGCTTATCTTGAAGTAAACTGTGATTGATTTTCCATTCTACAATCATCTCATGTTCTTTCTTAAGATCGATTACTTGATTTGAAACAATTATAGGTTTGTTGCTTGCTTGAACTGACTTCTTTAATTGTTCCATAGTTTGAAGAGTTTTATTTTCTTTGACATGATGAGCATGAACCACATATTCTTGACCTGCTTTGGTTAAATGATATTGATTCTTTACCATGTAGAAGATTGATTTACAATCATAAAAGTATGGAATACCTAATACCATTCCACATTAACTTAATGGAACCACATCACATGTTACCTCATCCACATACTTAGCTAAAATTGAAAATATTAATGTGCACTATTTGGTTATGTGCATTTGATGATTGTTGTTTATCCATTTAAGTGTGTACGGCTTATGATGCATATGTGTTTTTAATCCCAATTGCTTAACCAATTCCTCTGAAATTAAGTTAGATTGAGATCCACTATCTATCAATGTATCGACCTTAGTGTGCCTCATGATGACCCTTATGTGAAACAAGTTACTTCTACAATAAAATCCTTCACCAATTTTATCTGACATACCAACCAATGAGACCTTAGATTCATCACCTGAATCTGATCCCAAGTTTGTGGGTCGTGTTGTCACTGCAAGTATTTGCCTCCCCTTCTTTTCCTTGAACCACTTTTCCCTCTTCTCGGGATGCAATTGCCAACAATGGTCCTCATCATGCCCCTCTTTATTTCTATGCTTGCAAGAGGGCTTCTCTTCCTTTCTCGTCACTGCATTTGACTTCTTTCCATGCCACTTTATTTTGTCCTATTTTCTTGAAGACGATTCCCCTGATACACCAACACTTGTTTTCCCTGCTTCAATGTATGTCGCTTGAATAGAAACCTCATCAATATTAGTTGGTCCAAACATGAATATAGTCTTTCAAATATGTGTAGGTAAACCTCCGATATACTTCATAAGAGAATCTTGGGTATGTAAAGGAATATCTAACATTAATGCCATTTTATGAAATCCATATGTGTATTCTTGCACTGTTTGTCCTGTTCTTAGTTTTAAAGCTTGCCATTCAATTAACACTTTCTCTTTATAACCCAAAGGATAGAATTTCTTTCTAAGTGCAGAAATGAAACTTTTCCATGATGGAAATAAATTACCCACTTGTTGCGTGCGATTTTGCAACTTTTTTTGCCACTAGATGAGTGTTGTTCCTGAAATTCTTAATGATGCCAATTTGATTTGTGTGGCCTCATCCTTGATATTGCAGACTGCAATAAACCTCCATATGTCTGAACCAATTTTCAAGTCTCTCTGCATTAACTAAACCATCATACATGGGTAATTCAAATTTAACATCAAGTTTTAATAAAGGCATTTCATTCTTATGTTTATGAACATTTTTATTTGCATTGGATTTAGAACTTGAACTTGAAGAAGGAGTAGAAGGAGGTGATGATTGAGGTGAAGGAGGAATTTGAGGAGGATCCTCTCCTTATTCACTTTTTCCCTTTGAATATTCCCCAAGAAATGGTATCTTTCATTCCACGTAATCCTCATACAAAACCTTCATCATCTCTAACATGGTGAAGAAATTTTTTTGAAACTCTTTCTCATCCTAAGAAAGTCCCTCTTTCGATGCCATCCTCTCACTTTGAGAAGTTCTCTTTCTCAATCCAATCAATGGATTCTCTTCAAAAATCTCACATTCACCACGAATTAGCTTTTTCCTGGTTAACATGCAAAACTCAAATCCAAATGTCAACTATCTCTGATACCACTTGATCTCACAAGATCTTTTACATGACAATGGTTGAGTTATTAAGCATGTGTTGATTAACCAATTAGGAAGCTTGAATAAAGACGATGAATTATAGAAGAAACATCACAGCCATATAAACATGTATAGATCTAAAATGAAGCATAAAACAATAGTAAACCATAACATCAATGTGATAACGAAGTTCGATAATCTCGCCTACGTCTCGGGGCCATTGTCTCAGTGGATGAGGCTTTCTTATTTATATTCAAATCTCACTAAGTACATAATAGTAGTGTCAAAAGGTTACAAAACTAATATATTCTTGTTCTAATAGATCTCTAGAACCCAACAGAAGAAACAACACTCAAATCGGATGACCAGAGCTCCCAGAAATGGCCCGCAAAGGTGCGCTCCTCAACAACTTCCCTCCATAGAAATGGCTTTGGCTTGGAAAATATTTAGCATAAGTTTGCTCTGAATCTCCTTCCCTTGGCCTCAATAGGGCCTGGTTTTTATATATTTGAAGTTGGTAACCATCTCCCAACTTCCTCCCAAGATCTGGCTTCAAAAAGGGCCCAATATCCCCCAGTATTGGTCAAAAATCTCCAAAAATGCTAAATAAAGCCATAAAATATTTTAATATAAATTTAATTACCCACTTTTGCAGTAATATAGGGCACAAACCCCTTTTGGTTGTCCCCTAGTCCTATGAGCACACTCCATATGGCCTAGTGCTAGCTGTATGCATTGGCCCCACTGGTCTTTAGCCCCCCGACCCCAGCGCTTGGTCGCATGGACTGCCATATGCTTGAAACTCAATGCTCCATGTGCTAAAGGTTGTTGTATCCCCCGAAATAATCCCAAGATTTAGCCCTTGGTTGGTGGAATAGCCTGACCGACTGGGCTAAACCCTTTATCCATTGCGCTAATGTTGACTTGGAGTCTGGGTCACATGGGAGTGGTTGGAGGTTTTCCACCAAAACCAAGAGCCGAGAACACATTATCTACACCATAACAGAACCGGTGGACTGTGTTTGTATGTGTATGTATTGTGACTAGGGTTTCGGGCCTAGCCCTAGCCCTAACCTCTGCTAACCAATGCAACAATTAAAATTAAATATAAATTCGTTGACTTGGTATAAAAAGAAACACACAGAGAGGTTTAGCTATCCAACCTATCCAAAGCACTTCCCCTACCAATATTTCATGTGGTCGAATCCCATGAAGCTCAAAAATTTCTACCTAACCAACAAATAATGGGGTGCCACATGGTAGCCCACGTTTGGGCCATGTGGCACTGTTTCATTGGTCCACAATTGTACCACTTGTCAAAATGGGATTGGACCATGTCTGTCATCTTCCTAGTCAACTGATTGTCCCCTGCCATGTGTCTTCATAGGACGTGCCACATGTCATCGTACGTACATGCCACATGTTTCCCTTGAAGTGGTGACACGTATCACTTCCCGGTTGGTCCACCTGTCTGTCCAGGTCAGTGTTCATATGCCCAATCATCCTACCATGTGTCACATCTAGAAGCTACCAACTGTGCCTTCCATGTCAGCTACACGACCTGTACATTCAGCTTCCACGGGGCACTGTACATATTGCACAATCATCATTTTTTTACCTGTTTGGAAAAACGAACAGATCGCCATAACCTGAGAATACAACGTTTGTTTGAGCCCGTTCAAGTTGTGTTGGGTTTGTGTCGATGAGGCCTACGCACACATCCATTTTGAATCCATTCTAAGAACTTTTATTTTTATACCTTTCTGAGCCCCATCAAGCTCCCAGATCCAAATCTGGATCACAGAGGGATCTCAATAGAATATTCATATACATATTATGTTTACTGAGTGGACACAGAAAGATCACCCACACCCTCAAGTATTTTAAGTTTCGTCGTGCTAAGCTTAGCCTCACTGAACATCCCTTTCATTTTGAGTGTCATAGCTCATTGCTCCCATTTAATATCCAGCAAGAGAAAAGGTAGCTATAGTAAAGGCACCAAATATAGGGGTGGAGGCAAAGGTAGTTTACCACCTGGGTGAACCCACATTCCCACTACCAATTCCAAATCAAGAGAAAAATCCAGAGCCAATTGACCTTGATGACCTAAAACCCATGAATGATGCTAGTGACCTAGCTTCACCCTTTAATCTAGTAGTTTCTTCACCACTAGTGGTTCGCCCGCATCTCTTCCTATTCTAGATAAAGATACAATTAAGTGTCTGTTGTAGAAGACAACAACCTCCCAAATTTTGTATTATAAATAAAATTTGGGACCCTTCTTTCTTCATTTTTGAAAAATAAATTTTTATTTTACTTAAACAATGTTTTCAGTTTTGACAATTTTGGATATACTCCTAACTTCTTTGAGTTTTTCATTCAAACATTAATAACATTTTCTTTATTGGATGTTTCTCAAATATTCTGATTCAATTGTTGGTTTTCAATTTTTTTCCATTTCACATATTTCTTATATTTTTTTTTCCATTTCACATATTTCTTATTTTGATTCAAATGTTGGTTTTCAATTTTTTTCGAACGAGCTACAATATTTGACAAGCAACTGTTTTTTGATGATCTTACTTAGCTATCATAGCTTCGATACCCACAATATATAACATCTTGTTGTGGTACGATATACTTGATCTGATCATCATAAATTTAAAAAAAATTATTGGAAGATTAAATCAAGGTCCTTTCAGACTGCAAACGAATAGTCCTCATTTCCAAAATTTCATTGATTTTCATCCAAGTATGGATTTGAACTGCATCTCCATATTCATGAGTAATTACCTATGATGTTTCTTCCTCGAAATAAGATTTTGTTTCAAAAATTGAAACTCTATTTTTCTTCACTTGCAAGAGAGAGTCTGTTGGTTTGCGTTTATGAGGGTTTTCTGAACTGTATCATGGTAAAATGTCAAGATGGGAATGATTTCTAGAGTAGAACTCGTTGTCGATCTTCTTGAAGCTCAAGAAAATTATTTTCCAATTTTTTATAGGTTTGGTTGGTTAAATTTTATGCGCATGTTTAATGGTCATATTGTGCAGGTCACCAAAGATATTACACAAAATTGTAATGGTGAATGCGCCAAAATTGGGGAAATAGAATTACAGCTAGATGAATAAATAATAGCTAGAGTTACTAAATTTCCATTAAAAGGAGAATGTTGGACTAAAACCAAAAGGGTGAAGGAGATTCCTTGGTATGGAATTATGGTTTCTCCCGAATGAAAATACGATTATAAAGGTATTATCATATCCTCAATTAAATAAAAATGACATTTTCTATTAGTATTTATTAAGGGGTTTATCACCTATGAGGGAAGATATAGCCTTTTCTTTATTTATCACTTTTGGATTTTAATGGTCTTCATGGATTATGAATTTAACATGCCCGCATTCTTGCTTAAAATCCTATCTAAAATGAAACATTTCTATCATAGAAAGAGTTTCAGTTCAGAAAGAAATGCATTTCATCACGATTTAGTGAAAATTCTGATTGAATTTCAGTTAAAACAGAAAGGTGATTATTGGAAAAATTGTGTGAAAATAAATCACATTCAGGTTAATTCTGAACTAGGTTTACAATCTCACTTTTCTCAAGAGGAAACCCCGGATCCTATAGAAGATATCATTCTAACTTACCCTCGCATTTATTCTCCTCGTAAAAACACCACGAGGGTTACTTGCAGTCAAACTGCGAAGCTTAACCTTAGTCCAGAATCGTGTGTTTTCAGTGAAGGACCTCAGGTTTCTTCCAAAGCTTCCAAGAAAACCATAGTTTTCTCGCTTTCATCTAAATGTGACCCACCTGTTACCACAAAAAAATGATGATTCCATCAATCTTGTCAATTTTATGAACAAAAGGCAAGGAAGAAAAATATCAAGAATGTTCAGAAATAAGTCTCGAAAAACCTCGAAAACTAGTTCTCCTATCCCAATTGAGGATTAAGAGTTAGTTACGAATAAGGAATTCTCTTCCCCACAGAATGTTTCTTCATAGGAACCAATTGAAAAACTTGCTAAAGAAAAGGAAAAGGGAAGAAATAAAACCAGTCCCAATATGGAGGTTTCCTTCTAGAAGGACAAATTTTATTCAGTGGTTCCATGTTACGGGCTAATATAATTGATTTGGAATTATAAAATCAACTCCTTATACTAGAGATTAGAGCTTTGATCGATAGCCAAAGAAGACATGTTTCAAGGTTCAAAGAAGATAAAAAGAAAGAAGCAGTTAACATTAACTCACCAAGAGTTAATATTTTCGTTAATTCTGATTTCAAGACCGTTCCGAGTAACACTCAGTGATAAAATGTTTTGGTTATTAGTTTGAGTTTAGCATTTTTTTAATTAGTTTTCATTTTCACTAATTTTAGTTAATAAAAGAGTAGCTACAGAATTTCAAATTCTGTAGAAACTTTAATTTTTTTTATTATAATTTATTAATTTATGTTTTTTTTTATAGGTGTAAAAAGAATGTCCTAGAAAATGTGGGAAATGAGAAAATTAGTTTCCAGACAGAATTCTAAAATTGATCGAAGTTTTTTATATATATATATATACTTAGTTAATTTAGTTTAGTTTGAGAAATTAAACAATTTTATTATTTTCTCATTTTAAATGGATAATTGTTTATGGTTATGAAAATTAATTTCCTTTTTTGAATTCCTTTATCCATTGCTTTGTTCTTATGATCCTTTCTTATCAAATTTGTCCACAAGGTCTTTATTTTTCACTTGAATAATTATTTGATATAACAGTGGTAAAAAAATTGTTTGTGGCCCATATGTTAGCTTGGATAGTGAAACAAAGACGAGAAATACGATATAGCCGTTGTAAAAACAATTTTTGTGGCCCATATGTTACTTTGGATAGTGGAACGAAGAAGATTGGATGCACATACATAAATCCATGGTTTTGGGAGGACTTTAACTTATTTCATTTTCTCATCGCTTTCAAGTTTCGTATATATTTTATTTGTGTATAATGAATACGCCCATGTATTTGTGCTTCGGATGCAATGTTTGGGCTAAGTGTAAATGGATATATTAATAATTATATTACTTCCATGCACAAATATGCCCATGGATGTTTGGGCTAAGTGTAAAAGGATATAGTAATAGTTATAATACTTCCATGCACAAATATGGATTTAGATGGATCTATTCACCATGTTAGTGTGGTTGGCATTTAAAAAGTAATGAGATTTTTTATATATTTTGTTTTTCAATCTGTGTTTACTTATAATGGTTGGGCTAAGTTTAATTAGTTATTATTCCATGCCAAAAAACGTAATATAGTTATCGACATGATGTAAATTTATTTTTAAATTTCTATTACTTGATCTATTTTGTGGAACATTTATTAAGAATTTTCAAAATTCAATGAAATACATGAGTGCTTGCACAAAGTTGATGGACAAAAAAGTGGCAACTCAGTAAAAACAAGTACATAGATTCATGATGTGACAAGTCTCGACAAACCCTGAACTTCCACTCATGATGCCACATCATCTCCTCAGTAGGAACACACTCGCGTTCTTAATGCTACATCGGCTCAGGAATACGCACATGTTCTTAATGTGACATCGACTCAAGAACATGCACACGTTCCTCTTGGGCCTAATTAAAAGGGTTTGTGGCCCATTTTTTTACCCATTCGACCCATTGCATCGCACATTTGAGAAATCATTGAGTGAATTGAAGCCCTTGGATTTGTTGACAAGGTGTCCACATAATCCCGATGTCATCTCTAAGGTATTCCATGTATTTATATGCATGCAATTTCATGTTTTTTTAATTTACAAAGCTATTTAATTTCATGTTTTTTGTATTTTTCTAAGTTAATTTTAAAAAGGAACCTGTTTTATATAAATTTCTTCATTAAATTGCAGCACAATAATCAACATGGAACTTGGAGAAAACCAAAACCCGACAAAACCACATGAAGGCACACCAAACCCAAAACCACAACCAACAAATATAAACATGGAAATTGATGAAGGATTGAGTTGTCTTAGATCCATTGTCCAAGACTTATATAGTACTAGAGAGCCCACCTCATTATCCCTAACAAATTTCTTGGACACCATTGTATAATCCATTACAAGTGCCCAAGAGTAATTAACCAATATTTATGATTACAGGGATAGGATGTTTTAATATTATAGGATCGGCATAGAAAAAAACCAAGTGAGAGTCTTGAACATTACAAAACAAGAATTGATGTTGTTGTTTATTGATCCTAGAACCGGACTATAGCCACTAGTCACAAAAATATGGATTTGTATGGATTAATGCATCCTCCAACAATCTAAGGATAATTGGATGGATAGGTGGTTTATGGTGTTTGAAAACCCCCCCTACAATAATAGAGAGGTGCCTCTATATTTTCTTAGGAAATTATTGGTAGAGTTTTTTTTGGGTCACCATGTAAATTACTTTGACGTTGGTGAATTAGAGGGGGTGGGTTGTGGGTTTGCACATGACAAAGAAAATGCTAGGCATGACCAAATGCTAGGTCCTCTCCCTCCTATGCAAATTCCTAACCCCCAACATCCTCGCATCGTGGAAGGAATCACACAAACACAGTTATTGTTATCATAATTGACTCGAAGCCTGGTCTAGCATGGAAACTTTGTGGCATTATCTTGGTCGGGGGAACCTTCAGGTGACTTTCAAAGAGGGGCTGGACTTCAAGCCCTAGTGTAGAGTGCATTCGGGATAGATCACATGGACATATTAGACGTTCATGTGACCCTATTAGATTCTCAATTTGTGGGAATATTTGTTATGGGTCGATGGAGGCTAGTAGATAGGAGAGTTTCATGGAGGAGGTTAGTATCTTGACCATCTTTATGGTCTTCATTGATNTTATATATATATATATATATATATATATATATATATATATATATATATATATATGTTCCATATCTTATATATGATGTTTGTAGTTTCTACACTCTCATAGCATACCCTCCACATAGGTAGATGCATCAGTGTCGATTTCCACCACTTATGCAGCAATAGAGGTAGTATGCACATTTGGTGTACCACATACATAGGTATGCGTCACCTTTGATAAATTCACCATAGTGATTTTTTTATTCTCTGTAATCCTCAAATATAATGTTGTTTTGTTTCTACAAGTTGTGGTACCATACTATGAAGAATCATATTCACTTGGGATTGACAATTTACCCCCTTCACATTCATCATGTGTTGAGTTAAATTTTGTTTAAATGTGAAATTTCTTATATTTTTTTGGTTGAATTTTAAATTTTTGTATGAACAAAAATATTATAAATATGTATGTAGATTTTTTTATCCACTGCTAGGTCGCTTGTACCATCACCCTTTCATTCACCACCACTACCAACATTCCTTCCATCATTTTCCCCAGCTATAGGGCTAGTCGAGTCCTTGGCCACCCTGCCTTACCTTTTGGGATACCTTTTTCCAGCGCAAGGGTTTTACCATCCCTTGTACAACTCGTGGGGGTTATCACCATCCATCCCCTCCATATTTTCCATCCCATCCATTTGACAAGCCACATAAATGTCATATTTTTACATCCTCTTTTCCCTATTCCTAATCCATTTTCACTTACCTATGACCTTGTATTAGTCCTCTTTAATGTTCATTTGTTGGATTTAGACCCAAATTGTTTTTCATTGCATTTCCTTAGTATTTCATATGAATTATGGTTAAATATTAGAGAAACAACATATTTTTCATTTATATTTGAAAAATGGGTTAATACATTGATTGTTACAGAACCAGTTGTTACTCCTACAATAGAAAATATCTGAAGTGGGTAATTGATATTTTTAATCTGAGCCATCATCCTGTCAACATAATCCTATCCTCAAAATATATCAACCACCCATATCGTATGTTTTTTTATAAATCGGCATTATGTTATTTGTTGCAACACCAACACAATTGTTACGACATTGTTGTTGTGACACCATTGTTGCAACACTTCACAATAGTTGGTGTAATACCTACCATTACACAAGTTGTGCTACACTATTGTTGTTACACTTTTGCTACTACACCATGGCTACTACTCATGTGCTGCTAATTTTGTCTTATTGATGGATCAAGAACAAGATAAATAAAGAATTGGTTTGAAAAAAAAATGAATACCAATGTTCTAGAAATAAAGTTCCACTACCCTTACTACAAATGAAGTATTTTTGTTCATTCATCAGTACCATGGTATGCCCATGTATTTCCTTCTTCCTAGTTCAAAATAATTGCATGTTTAAGTTCATAAAGTTCCTTTGATTATATGGTTACCCTTGAATCATGGTCTTTTCCTCAAAATATCCTTTATATAACCACTATTATGAAACTACAACTTTAGTCTTATTACTTCCTACTTCCTTTTCCAACCATCCTAACCTATGCAATAAAGTCACCCAACTCACTTGCAATATTGAATCACCTTGTTATCCTATTCCCTTCATTAATAAATTTGATGGTGAAAACATGTCTTGGGTGCCATCGGACCTTGGAATGTCTAAAAATCACCTTGTTCGTGGGTATTCATTGGGAATAAAAATTTGTGACTATGAAAACCATCTGGGAACAGTTACACAAATCTCAGCTTGATAGCAAACAAGGTTTTCAAATAAGAAATAAAATTTCATTAGAAGGTTGTTCCAAATCTCAATCTACAACTCACATTGTGATCCAAGATTCCAAGCTCCACATTGTTCTTTCTCACAAATTTTTACATCATTGTGGACCATCTCAAGGTATCATTCACTTGTTAAAAATATCATGGACTTCTTAGGTAGGTGCAGGTATGCTCATTTTTATTTTATTTAACATAAATACATTAGATGTTATAGATTTGTATTTGGAAAATCACTTAGTCCTATGTCCTACTTTCTCATCTTTTCCATTTCTCAAGGGTGGAAAATATCTTTAGCTTTTGGGGGGACACCATCACTTTTACATCCGCTAACATTTCCTTTCCATTCTTCTTCAACTCCACTCCAATATCCATCCATGAGAAATATTACAAGCTTCCCTATTACTGCTCTATAAGAATCAATAATATAATTTTTTGTTTTTTCACACAAGAACCAACAGTAAGTACAAGAGAAGACCATGTTGTTTCCACACAATAACGAGTAGTAAGAGAAAAATAAGGCATTGTTGTTTCTCCACAAGAACCAACAACAGAAAAATAAGAAGCCAACCTAAAACATTGTTGAAAAATAAGAACATGCTCCTCTAACAATCAATATTTGTTAATGCCATATCTCTTTTTCCTAATTCATGAAAAATTGTCAAGTCCACATAACTAAACGAGAAGTCATACTACATTAAATATGGATTTGAGCAGCATATCTTACAGTAGATCATAGACCATTTGCAGGGTTTCTTTCAAGGCACATCTAATTTCAATATTATCCTTTCATAGAAGGATACAGTGTTGCATGGGGACATGCAACACCTTCATTTTGGTGGGGGATGGATTGGTGTGAACTCCATATTTAATGCAAGACTGTTGTAGTCGAGGAGTAAGGATTATTATGCATTCCATACTTAACATAACATTGTTTTCTTGTCCTTTCCATTTGATATCTAAAAGTCTTAAGTTTGGGGGGAGAAAGAAAAATTGTTACCTAGAGAGGAATAGGATGGTCCACAAGAACCTATAGCAGAAAAAGTTTCTATAGAATCTATTCCTACATAAAGATATGTTATCATAAAGCAAGACATAGTTTTTGGGTATGTACAACAAGAGTTATCATTTTTTAAACAACAACAAGCAAGTCTGATAGCAATAATTTTTCAGCATTAATGACATAAAGAATCCCTATTGCTACTATACAAGAACTAGTAATAGGAATCCATGTTTATTTTACACAAGAACCAATACCAGGAAATAAAACATTAGCATGTCATGAGATTTAAATCATCACGATTTTTTGTTGCTCATGTTATATAACTATTACGACTACTCTAGTTTTTATGTTATGTGCATAGAAAGGTTTTTTTATATATCAAAATATGTGCTTCAGGTGGTCGTGAGTTTTGGTGAGAAGAAGCAATAAAATAGGACAAGTATGCTTGCAAAATTTCACAGAAATCAGTTTGTAGATTGAAATAAAATGGTTAAATAAGTTTTTTGCAACACCTCTAGGTTTGTTGCAACACTTCCAAGTTTGTTGCAAATCCATCATGTTTGTTGTAGATTCACTAGAATTGCTTGAGGATGCTAATTTTGAAGTTCATAGAATAGTTCATGATAACTTATAGAAAATGGAAAAATGTTAATAAAAAAGAAGGATATGCATTGGAAAAAAAGAAGCATTCGTACAACTTGGTTGATACAGATGCATTGGGTTTCATGAGGGCATGCAACATATTTAGTTTGGGGTAGATCACAGACCACGTAAATGTCATCTTTTTACATCCTTTTTTCCATATTCCTAATCCCTTTTCACTTACTTATGACCTTGTATTAGTCTATTTTAATGTTTATGTGTGATATTTAGACACAGTGTTTTCCATTGCATTTCCTTAATATTTCGTATGAATTATGGTTAAATATTGGAGAAATAACATATTTTTCATTTATCTTTGAAAAATAGGTTAGTATGTTAATTGTTGACCAGTTGTTACTCCTAGAATAGAAAATCTACGAAGTGGGTACTTAATATTTTTAATAGAAAGCATCATCATGTCATTATAATTCTATCCTCGAAATATCTCAACAACCCAACTCATACTTTTTGAAAAATCGCCATTTTATTATTTGTTGCAACACCAACACAATTGTTGCAACACCATTGTTGCGACACCATTGTTATAACACAGAAGCTGCAGCACCTCACAGCAGTTGTTGCAACACCCACACAGTTGTTGAAACATCAAAACTTTTTTCATCTTTGTTGCATCACCGGAACTTTGTTAATCAAGCATATTTAACGGATAGTAGTGTGGCTTCAAAAAATTCAATACTTATCCACAACCAACCATGGAAAATATATTTAAACATAAGTTATATTGTTTAATTATGGATAGTGGATTTTCCATGTGCATAAATCCATTTTTCTACAATTTCATACTTTTCGATTTAATTTGGGTAGCTACAATTTATTTGTTGGCTATCTCAAATTACAATTTTAATAGTTTGAATATAATGGAAGCGTTTTTTGGGTGGATATGAGTGAATGTTTGATTTTCTACAAATATTTGAAGATCTCCATTGAAGATATCATGATCTAAGAAGTCAAACACTACTAAAAGTCATTTGAGATGTGTTTTGACCACATCGTTATAAATCCCATATCATTATTCGAATTTGATATTCAAAGACATCCTAAATTCAATGGGATTTAACCAGAATCTTGGAATTCTTAGACAAGTTGTTAGAAAGTTTCTTGAAATCGGTCAGAACACAAACGGATGAACCACATCCTACAACATAGGCTAGCTCTCGAACGGCTACTGGCTTAGATATTGGCTATCAAACTGCAAGGAATGTACCGTAACAAGCTATCAAAATGAAATGGGCTCTGCAGCTATAGGATCTAGAACAATCTATAAAACAGGAAGGGATGTCATATTAATAACCTCTCAAATTGGATGTTCTCTAGTTGCTTATGGGTATTGATCTTGATAAAATGGATCAAGGTAAACTGGGTCTCGATCGATCAGCTCAGATGTTAGTGGATAAAAAATATAAATTGATTCTTCAATTGGTTCAAATATCACTGTATCCCCAATTGGATATGGAATTGGGGATTTGAAAAATCAATCAATTGGATCAGCGGCGAATCACTTGCACCTGTAATGGGATCTGGAACTCTCTATGAATCTTCACATGAACCTGGATCTGATACTATTGGCTAGTTGGCACTCGATCTCAAAATGAAATAAGTTCCACCTTATAAATGAAAGGCTCCACCTTTCCTGTAGGGATTCAGGTGATACAGGCGCTTATCTACGTCGATTTCTTATATATGATAATTTAGTGGCGTAGGTACATTCAATCCATCCATAGGTTCCAGTACGAAAGGAATCCATAGGTATAGAGGAAGAGGACTAGGCTTAGGAATGGGAAGGTTTACGAAGCATGGTATTATAATATGTATTGATAAATATTTGCATTTCCTTCGGAGAGGCGAAGACATGTAGGGTCTTCGGCAGGAGCAAAGGTTGATAGAGGAGAGAAGGAAGCACGGGTATTAGTAGTTCAAAATCGAGAGCCAGTAGAGTATTAACTGTGATTAAAGAAAGACCAGCTTATTCCCCATCCAATATACCTTTTTCGCTATAACATGCGAGATAAACTACCATATTCTATGCTTTCTTTGGTGCTATATTTGAAAATATTGAATCTAATAATTGCAACTTAAACGGTATCAACTGCTATAATAGGTAATAAGAAGCTTGAGTTAAGCCCCGGTTATTGAGATTCAGTCCCACCTTTCATAGCATAATAAAGAGAGGCATTGACGTTTTTAGGTAATAATAAGTTGATGGTGGAGAAAAAATCATATCCAGTATCAAAGGTAGCGGCAGGAGAGATAGAAAAGGTAGAATATTTTTTCTTTGTTTCAGGTACGACCAAGAGGGAAACAAATTCAAATAAGAATTCACCAGCGACTTTAATTATGTATATGGGGTGTATCCATTACCATAGGGATATCAAGAGAATATTCATATATAGATTATGTTTACCGAGTGGACCCAACAAGATCACTTGCACCCTCGAGTAGTTTAAGTGTCGTCGCGCTAAGCTTAGCCTCACCCAGCATACCTTTCATTTTTAGTGCCATTTCTCATTGCTCCCGTTTAATATCCAGCCAGAGAAAAGGTAGCTATAGTAAAGGCACCAGAGACGGGAATGGAGGAAGAGGTAGTTTAACACCTGGGTGAACCCGCATTTCCACTACCAATTCCAAATTAAGAAAAAAATCAAGATCCAATTGGCCTTGATGACCTAAAACCTGTGAATGATGCTAGTGACCCAGCTTCACCCGATAATCTAGTAGTTTCTTCACCACAAGTGGTTTGCCCCCATACCTTCCTATTCTAGATAAAGATCCAATTAAGCGCATGTTGTAGAAGATAACAACCTCCCAGATTCTGTATTATAAATAAAATTTAGGACCCTTCTTTCTTCATTTTAAAAAAATGAAAATTTATTTTTCTTAAACAATGTTTTTAGTTTTGACAATTTTGGACATACTCCTAACTTGTTTGAGTTTTTCATTCAAACATTAAGAACATTTTCTTTATTGGATGTTTCTCAATTTTTTTTATTCAAATGTTGGTTTTTAATTTTTTTCCACTTCACATGTTTCTTATAGTTTTTTTCATTTACATGCTTTCCAACGAGCTACAATATTTGACAAGCTACAGTTTTTTTATTTGATTTTTAAAAAGCAATGTTTCAATAATGATCGATTATAACCTGAATATTAGTTAGCTATCATAACTTCGATACCCACAGTCTATAACATCTTGTTGTGGTATGATATACCTGATCTGATCATTATAAATTTAAAACATTTTATTGGAATATTAATGAATAGTCCTCCTTTCCCAAGTTCATTGATTTGCGTCCATGTATAGCTTTGAACTACATCTCTATGATGTTTCTTCCTCGAAATAATATTTTTTTTCAAAAATTGAAACTTTGTTTTTCTTCACTTGCAAGCTAGAGTCTATTAGTTTTCATTTATGAGGGTTTTCTAAATTGTAGCATGGTAAACTGTCAAGATGGGAATTATTTCTATATTAAAACTCATTGTCGAGCTTATTGAAGCTCAAGAAGATTATTTTCCAATAATTTAGAGGGTTGGTTGGTTAAATTTTCTGCCCATGTTTAATGGTCTTAACGCGTAGGTCACCAAATATTTTACACTAACTTTCATGGTGAACGTGCCAAAATTGGGGAAATAGAATTAGAGCTAGATAAAGAAATAATAGCGAGAATTACTAAATTTCCATTAAAAGGAGAATATTGGTCTAAAACCAAAAGGGTGAAGGTGATTCCTTGGTCTGGAATTATGGTTTCTCCTAAATGAAAATAAGATTATAAAGGTGTGTCCGTATTGTAAAGACCTAATTTAAACAAGCCTAATAGAACTCATAAATTTAAACACATAAGATTACTTCGACGTATAAACAATAAGTAATTTCTTTATTCAACATATAAGCAACAAAAATTTAAACTTATGAACATCATGCTAATAATTTTAAATAACTTTCACATGTTCATGAGAATGCATACATAAAAATACCTCTGTCTAATGCTAAATTCCCGACCTCTGATCCTCCTCTCTGCTGCTCTGTCCAAACTCTACTTGATGCTCTAACCAAACCCTGCCCAAAACCGACTAACCACCCAGCCAGTTAGGAGCAGCCTATCCGGCTCCCTAGCTCCAAGATTCCGTGAGGATTCTTGGCCCTAGAGCCCAAAACTCCTAGCAACCTAGTGCCCCCTGCAACAGTTCACCCAACCTCCAAAACCAAACCCCAAAACCAGAAAAATATCCAACAACAAAATTACAGTCATCTCCTCCCAATTTTTCATAATCATCTCCCATAAGCCTCTGCCCAGTCATATCTCCCCCCATTCACCGACTCCCTACCTTCCTTTAATTCCCCCCACCTTATCCCTCCATTCATTACCTTATCCTACCANCAATGCTTCATTCCCCCCCCCCCGCATACGTAAAGTCTTATAATAAATAATTTAAAGTTATTAAGCCATTAATTAATATTATTAATAGTTAATCATTACTTAACTAATACACATTAAGACAGTTAATTATTTAGTTAACTATACTTAATAAACCCTATGCAACTATTTAACCATGGTTGTTACATACACCCACCCTTCAGGAAACTTTGTCCCAAAGTTAAGGTATTTCATGATACAAAGGAAAAGAAACATGGTTCACACATTCATAACAATTAACCAACATTATTAGTAAGTAAGCCAAGAAAACCTATACATACTAGTGTACATGTACAAGAAATGCATGTGTAGCTAGTACATACAAGTCTCATGCATGTACTAATAATCAATAACTATCACCCTTATAGTAATTTATGTATGCATCCAATCCAATCAACAAGACTATTCTTTTATAAAAGACAATAAACCAATCAAATATTTGTGAAATCATTTAATTACAATTATCTAGTTCAACAATTTTATTTAGACAATTGTGGTTTAGTTACGTAATTATGAATATTCATATATATACATTTTCTTTTTAGAAGGGAAAAATATTAAATTCCACCATCAGACAAATCTCCATAGCTTCTCAACTATTTCTACTCATCCTTCCTCCCTAACTTACTTCAATCTTCATTCCTATCCTTCCTCTGCTGGACTATCTTGGAGCATCAACTATATTGACCTAACTCCAAATAGAACCCATAAGAGGAAGTGTCACTATCTTGACCAAGCTTCCCCAGCAGGCAACTAACAATCATCATCACACATCTAGGGGAGCGTGAGCTAACACCGTCCTCCCATGACTTCAGGTTTCGGAGGATACACGGTGGGAAATGCCTCCACCCCTCCTAACAGGACTAGGGTCCACACCCTACAATGGAATATACAGTGGCACCGTGTTGCTAGGAGTTTTGTCATCGTTTATTCGGTTTTGGGCAGTCTCACCTCCTGAAATCCTGCACTGGTCCACATATCATAGCAATGTATCCAAACCAATATAATTTCACATACAAAGATTCATACCATATTGTTTCTCGACAAGTGGTCATGTCATCCACTTTCATCATTATTATCCCTTGGCTATTCCATAGCCCATAACCTGCAGATTAGTTTGTAACACAACCTCATACATTTCTATGCATTATCATCATGTAATTGCATACAATAATCATTTCAAATTGCTATCCGTGTACCAACAACTTAACATCAAAGTTTTCAAGTTAGAAATAGATCTCATAATATCCCATAATTCAATTTTGACACCCATTCATAAAATTATCTTTTACCAAATAGATTGCATCATATCCAACATCATTCTAATAGAATTTAAACCTTCATAGGATTCTCATTCACACAATATATCGCATCATATCCATCATCATCAATAATACTTAAACATTCATAAAATTTACATTATCACAATATATCGCACCATATCCATCATTATCCAAACACATTTAAACATTCATAAAGATTCATGCGTCTTAAAAGTTTAAGTGTATCATTTAATAGTTTCACTGTGAATAGAAAATAAAAGTGTAGGCCCCAGGTAATCCTGGTTGTCTAAGTTAAAAGATGGTGTTACATACACCCAACCTTCGAGAAACATATTCTCAAGGTGGTCAAAAAAAGTGAGGGATAGTCTCGTCGCAATGTCTCGGCATCTTCCCAAGTAGCAGATCCTAGACTATACTTGTCCCATTGGACCTTAACTTGGTCTACCAGATGGGTCCCATTGGACCTTAACTTGGTCTACCAGACGGTTCCTGAGCTATCAAACTCTACAGTCCAATATGCGTAACGGTTCTACCGTGAGATTTCCCACATCCGATACCTGCAATTCCTTCCAATTTAGCTTATGTGATTCATCAGCAACATAACGACGTAGAACAGATACATGAAAAACATTATGAGTTTTATGCAAGTGGGGTGGTAGTACGAGACGATAGGAAACGGGTCCAATTTTCTCTTGGATTTTGAACGGTCCTATAAATCGAGGTGACAACTTTGTCCCCTTCCTGAACCATATGGTACTCTTATTAGGCTTGATACGAATGAAAACCTGGTCTCCCACTTCATAACTTCGGTCGGTCCTGTGTGCATCCGCATAACTTTTTTGTCTATCATGTGCTTCCTTTAGCCTCTTCCTAATATGAATCACCTGTTCCTCCATCTCTTGAATCAATTTTGTCCCAACTGTTACTCGGCCTTCTAATCTTTCCCAACTCAATGGTGTTCTGCATGGCCTTCCATACAAAGCTTCATAGGGTGGCATTCCAATGGAGCTATAAAAACTATTATTGTAGGCAAACTCTACCAAAGGTAGGTACTTCTCCCAATGGGTTTGATTATCCATGACGTACATCCTAAGCATGTCTTCCATGACTTGATTTACTCTCTCAGTTTTCCCATCTGTTTCAGGATGATAAGTTGTTATTAAGTTCATATGAGTCCCCAACGTTGACTCCAAACTTGTCCAAAACCTAGAAGTGAATCTAGAGTCCCTATCTGAAATGATCTTTTTAGGTATCCTATGCAAAAGGATAACCTCGCTTACAAACACATGTGCCACATCAGTGACATTGTAAGTGTCTCTAACCAGAATAAAATGAGCACTCTTGGTTAACTTATCCACTATCACAAGAATGGAATTGTGTCTATGAGATGTGAGCGGCAAACCCACAACAAAATCCATAGAGATGACTTCCCACTTGGACATAGGAACATCATGTGGTTGTAGGAGGCCTGTCGGGTGATGGTGGTCAGCTTTCACTTGTTGACACTCTAGGCATTTGGTGATGAAATGGACTACATCACGCTTCATGCCTGCCCAGAAGAAAAGCTTCCTCATGTCTTTGTACATCTTCTTCACACCCGAATGTGAAAAATAAAGTGATCTATGGGATTCCTTCAGTATGATGCTTCGAATATCCCCATTTTCAGGGATGTACATCCTTCCCTGATATCTTAACAGTCTGTCTGCTTCCAGGCTATATTCTTCATACTTTGGATCTAACTGTCTCCCACTCTGGAGGTTTGAGGTAACCTTTAAATACCAATTGTCTCCTTGGAGTTGCATAAACACGCTTTCCCTCAGATTGATCTTTAAGGGTACCAAGGAGAAGACACATGGTCTCCTACTCAAGGCATCTGTGACCACATTTTCCTTTCCCTTGATGTATGAAATACCAAAATTGTACTTACTCATAAACTCACTCCATCGCCTTTGCCTGGAATTCAGATCCCTTTGAGTGAAGAGATGTTTTAAACTTTGATAGTCCATTTTGAGCTCAAAGTTTCACCCCACAAGATAGTGCCTCCAAAGTTTCAGAGCTAGCATTACAGCTGCCAACTCTAAATCATGAGTAGCGTAAATCTCTTCGTGTTTCTTCAACTTCCTTGATGCATAAGCTATCACTCCTCTATCATGCATTAGCATGGCCCCCAAACCTTGCTTTGAGGCATCCGTGCAGACTATGAAGTCCTTTTCCATATCCAGTACTCATAGAATTGATGCACTAGTTAGTAACCTCTTAAGCTTAATGAATTCACTAGCACATTCTTCCGTCCATTCATACCTGACCCCCTTGCGCTGCAAAGTGGTAATGGGTTTTTCTATTTTTGAGAATCCTTCCACAAATCTCCGATAATAACCTACTAGCCCCATGAAGCTTCTCACCTCATGGGCATTTTTCGACACTGGCTACTCTATAATGGCCTTTACCTTTTTTGGGTCCATAGATATTCCTTCACCGAAAATGATATGACCTAAATAGTGGATCTCTTTCTGAAAGAAGGAACTCTTCGACAAATTCCCATACAATTTGTTCTCTCTAAGGTAGGACAACACCACTTGTAAGTGTTCCTCATGTTCTCTTTCGTTCTTTGAATAGATGAGGATGTCATCTAGGAAGACTTGTACAAAACGGTCTAAGTACTTCCAGAATACGTCGTTCATGAGGCTCATGAATACTATTGGTGCATTGGTCAATCCGAAGGGTACTACGACAAACTCGTAATGCCCAAACCGAGTTTGAAAGGCAGTTTTTGGGATATCGCCTTCCTTAATCCTTAACTGATGATACCCTGATCGCAAATCGATCTTTGCTAATACTGTTGTTCCTTTCATCTGATCGAAGAGGTCATCTATTCACAACATCGGGTACCTATTTTTCACTGTAGAACAGTTCAAGTCCCTATAATCTATACACAATCGTAAGGAACCATCCTTATTCTTTACAAAAATTACTAGTGCACCCCAAGGTGAGACACTGGGCCTTATTAGCCCTAAGTCCAGTAACTCTTTCAACTGTGTTTGCAACTCACAAAGTTCTGGCGCTGTCATCTGATACGGAGTCTTGGAATTTGGTTCTGCACCAAGTTTTAGCTCAATAGTAAAATCAAGCTCCCTCTCAGAAGGTAACCCTGGTAACTCGTTTGGAAAAACATCCTTAATTCTGACAATACCGGGTATTGATCCAAGGAGGGTCCCTTCCTTTCATTCACTGCTTCCACTACATATAGTCAACACCCTTGCCTCAAGCATTGCTTAACCTTCATAGTTGAGATAAAGCGTAATGACACCCTTCTCCATACACCCTGAAACTCCACTGGCCTTCCTTCATTGTCTATACAGAGTACCCTTTTTGCGAAACAATCTACTAAAGCTCGATGAGGTTCTAACCAATCCATTCCATTCCAGGGTAAGATGCAATTGTCTTTCTAGGTTGCTCCACCAGTTCAAGGAACTATCTCTTAACTTAAATATTGTTATCTTTGCCTTTGAGGTGGACGCATAGTCCCTTAAGTCAAAACACCTTGTCATGCCTTCTAACTATGTTTTTGCGTGTTCACTGGCGCGACCCCCGACAAACTCCAGAAGCTTAATCTTCTGCAGTTCTCTAGTGATGTCTTCAGGTGGAGGTCCTCCCCCTAAATCCCTCGACGCTTCTAGATTACCAGTTCTAGATGGTGGGGGTTCCACTTCAATCCCTGCTGGTTGTCACCCCTTTAAAGTCTCATTTATGGCCTCCAAAGAGCGCAGTATGAGAGCTAGTTCGGGCGATGGTGGTGGTGGTGCTGGCAGTGTTGGTGGTGCCTGCAACAATGCTCCTCTACCTCGATTCCATCGAGTCCTAACCATCCTGTATGATTTAACCTACATCAACCAAAGTTCTCAGGGTGAGTTCAAGGATGTTTCAAATTTGCACAACTTAAACTAGAAAACAGGGTTAGGCATAAGTTTTTCTTTACTTGTCTGTAAACAGACTTTACTCTCTTTAGGGGAGTGGCTAGGTTAGGGTTAAGCGTCTAAGCTTGGTGTCACTACCTAAGAAAACTATTGACCCTCTCACCTCGTAGCTATGCTAGCTTTGCGCCATACTCGCCAATTTCTCTAACTTACCTGCCTAGTGCGCATGAAGCTTCCTCCCGCCTATCTTGGTCTAAGTCCTTATACTTTGCGTTTACAACTAATTACGGTGACTTCCAACCTAAAGTTGATGAAATGAGCCTAAGGCTATCATTCGATGCTTGACGTGTAGTGCATTGAATAGTCTCACTTGTGGGCTCCTCCATGGTTCCTTAACGCTTGGTCTTGGGCGCAATACTTTTAAATATATATATATATATATATATTTTAAGTTAATCACCTTAGTTTTAAACCTAAATTTAAATTATATTATTTAAATCTTTAAATCCTTAAAACTAAGGTTTAAAACTTAAATCATTAATTTAAATTAATTCTAGTGCTAGCAAATAGTTAAGATTTTATTTAAAA
>ML803147.1:97410-108080 GCA_009831015.1 Picea engelmannii
GCATAAAAAATAATAATAAATAAATAAATTGAAACCAGCATCGTGGGTCCTCGCATGAGGCTCACGTGCCCCCCTCCCAAGGTCATCACTAGCCAAAACCCTACGCATACCCCCGCATGTAGTGTCCCCAAGGCCGAGCCCTGTCGTAAATCATGTTCTAAAAGGAATTGTAATTATGTTTTATAGGCTGGTGAGCCAAGTTTTTATAAGCTGGTGGCTTATGTGTTTGTTAGGTCAGCGAGTCTAAGTGTTCAAGGCCAGGATCCTATTGTTGTATATGTAATCATGTAGAACAATTAATAAAAATTTGTAAACACCACCAGGTGAAAACCGACCATGATGAATGAGTGAAGGGGGACTGAGCTTCCATAGAGAAGGCAAGGGATTAGGGGCTGGAAGGTGGGAAAAGGGGCTAAGTGTTAAGCCTAGTGGGCTTCAGCCTTGGAAATAATATTTTAATATTATTTCAGAAAGGCATGAGCATTTCATGTTTTATCCTAAGTTCCTAACCATGAGGAAGGCATGCGTGCTGGTGGAACACATGTAGTTCCCAGGGTGATAAGTGTCAACCCTGGTGCATGCGAATAAAACGACCATGGTGAGCTGTGACAGGGGCCCCCTACTCTCATTTGATCAGACGACATGAACGTGTATGGGATTTGAGTAGTACAACGGACCCAAGTTCTGCAGAAAACCTTCGTGCGTCTCTGTGATCCGAAAAGCCTATGTCTAGCTCTGAGAAAACCCAAGTATACCTCTGTATTGAATGAGAAGCCTATGATTGATTCTGAAAGAACTGGATTCACCTCTATTTTGAACCGAAAATCCTGTGTGGTGTATGGGAATCCGTGTGCATCCTCTATCCGAAATGAAACTTGTGCATGAAGCCTTTGTCCCGAAGCCGTGACCGTGAGACCATTTTTCTATTTCTGAACCCATTTTGAGGAAGTCGGTGTCTGTATTTTCGTGGGTAATTGCAATTGTGAAATGTGGGACTACGTAAGGCTTGTCACCAGTTGTAAAACACTCTCTCTAGGTGAGAGGGGTGTTTGAGGTTGGATGAACAGGTGGTTTAGCCTATGAACGTCTCTCTCTAGGTAAGAGAATGCGCAGAGGAAAGAGAGGACTCTTGGAATGAACCTTGTAGCTGCCATAGAGCCCAGAGACTTCTGGTCCAGTCTATTATTGTAACCCAGGGAAAGGGAGGTTAGCAGCCGAAGGACTGTCTAGGTGACAGAGAAGGTGTATACTCTTGGGGTGGAACAAGCATGTGGGGAATGAGGGTCTGTGGGTAGTGAGCGTGAGTGGTTCTTGGAAGAGAATTCCTTCCTCGTGACTATGTGTTTTCCCTATAACCTCAGCCTAGCCTAGAATTATATGCCTTGGGGTGGAGCTTAGTCCCAGCTCGGGGATGACCTACTGCTAAGTTGATGAGCAGTGCAGTCTAAGGCTGGGAGGTTTGTGGAAGGCCTGCACCTGGTTGGTGGAATTACCTCAGTTTCAAGATAAGTATCAGCTTATGTTAAATGTTATGTTTTACATGCCTGTGATGCTTATATTTTATCATGTCTTCTGTTGTGTATAAGAATTGATGTTAAATAGTATTGATTGTTGATGATGGCAATAAATCGTATGATTACTCTGTGTTGAATGTGTTTAACTTGTTTTGAATGCACGTGATTAATTGTGAGTGAGAATGTTTTTATTCCGCATAGTAACACTTACATTGTAGTGAGTGAAAAGTGGTGCTACAGTTTGGTATCAGAGACAAGGTTTCGACACTAAGCCTAGATGGGCCAGTTGAGTGGTCTTTGGACCGAGGATGAGAGGAGAAATTGTGTCTAGAGGACCAATTTCGGACCCTGGTATGGTCTGGAGTGTCAATGAGTTACTTGACCGTTCCTATAAGCTCAGGAGGTATAGTGGTGTTGTGAAACCACAGCTGGTGTGGTATATGGCCACAAGGGGAGAGGACTCCACACCAGCAGTGTTGGAGCCTTAGGATCGGTTCGAGAGGGAAGGTGAGCCCTCATGACCATCAGATCTAGAAAATGTGTGCAGGGATTAAAATCCCTTTTGAATTGCAAAAGAGTGTGGGAATCGCGATATGCAAACTCCCGAAAACCCAAAAACCTGAGAAGATCTACACTGTAGATCTAGGAGGAAGGCTCGACCGTTAGATCTAGCGGAGTCACGGTCAAGTTAGTCGCAAAAACCTTTCAGATTTCGCAAAGTTGGGAGATGCGAAGTGAGGAAGGGGAACACCTCCGAAACCCAAAACGCCGAAACGATCTACACCGTAGATCGTAGGAAGGTAGTTGACCATTCGATTCAGCGGAGGAGTAAACCGTAATTTCAAGATTTCAGCAAATGGAAGTTTGAGATGTAGGGTTCACGAACTCTCGATGCCTGAAACGTCGAAAGGATCTACGTCGTAGATCTGAGAAAGATCTGACCATTTGATTCCATTTGGAATGGACGTGGCCACACGGGTGTGTACCACGTGCCAGTGAGATGAGAAGACAGGTGAGAGTGGTAGGACCTGAAGACGTCACTGAAGGTGACGTGGACCCTTCTGAATGTACCACGTGTCACTGTGGTGAAGGGAGACAGCTGTTCTATGGGCCCGGAGAATAAAGTAATTCACGATTTCATAATTCTCAAAAGAAGAGCAAGAAGGCTCAACACTCCAACTCGCGAAATCACGAGTTGGCGAAGAAGTGCTAGCCTATGGTCATGTGTAGCAGGCGCTAGCGAGGAGGGAGCCATACCCATATCACATCTTAGGTATCGGTGTTTGGAGGAAATGAGTCAAGGGTGTTCGACTCACGAACTCGCGATATCACGAGTTGCGGAAGGGTGACTTTGGTTACAAAGACTTAACTGTTGGATCTTCATGGACTGAGGTTCGGAAGTTTCAAAGTCCCAAAATTTGCAAAGCTAGACAGAGCTCAGAAAACTTTGTGTGAAGTCAAAACATTTTTCTTATTCACATTGGCTTATGAATGTTGTAAGTTTTCTTGAAGGGTTGAGGCCTGAAAAAATTCGGTTGGTTGCACATCATGTGTGCAGAGTTCAATGAGTGTCAGGACAACCGAAAACTGATGCCGAGTATGGAATTGAAAGACGTGTAGATTGCCTCCAAAACAGAGGACAAAAGGGTAGGAAGGAATGTCAACCTAGGAGTCGAAGGAACAAACTCTAATGGGCACAAAAAAGAGACGGATAAGGAAGAAAATATGATGAAACTCATTGAAATATTGCAGAAAGATGCCTAGGCTCGCCTAGCTGATAGCCGAAAGCTCATGAAAATCAAGGATCGGCAGGGTGAATTCAACATAAAAATGTTGAAGAGCCTGGAAAGAATAGAAAATAAATTGGAGAAAGAGAGTGACACAAGAAGATCCAGAAGTGTCAGAACCCCTGAGAGGAGAAGAAGATCAAGGAGTGGTAGAATACATTACCGTCTCTCCCCGAAGCATTCTGAAAAGGAGACACACAGTAGTTCATGCCCGTCCCCTACCAGAAAACACCAAAAATCTAGAAGGAATGAATTTAAAGGGGAAATCAACAAGATTAAACCGCCTACATTCGATGGTGAACATAAGAAGGAAGAAGATGCCGAAACATGGTTGTTAGGTATGAATAAATACTTCCAACTGCAGAATTATTATACCCATGCAGAAGGAAGAATTGCAGTGTACTAGCTAAAAGGAAAAGCATCCATGTGGTGGGATTGTTGGGTATGTGTTATATTCTTTGCACGAGCAGTAGTGTCTGAGTGTCTGCACTGGGTGCACAAGGGGGTTAGAGGGGGGGCCGCTAGGCCCCCCCTCAGGAGGTGCAGGGGCATCACCCCCGAAAAAAAATTTCGCACCGGGACGACATATTTTCGGGACAACATATTTCCGGGACGACACATTACCGGGACAACATATCTCTGGGACCACATGATATTTAGGTGGTTTTTCGGCACATATTTTTTTGTCGATGGTTTTCTATTTCCAGTTAAGGAATTAGGGTTTTGGACTAATTCAAGTCATTGGATTAGGGTTTTGGATGCTGCTGGCTCCTATATGTATATTATATTGTAAACAATGTAGCACAATGTATGAATATAATATATGTTGGTTTTCCTGGTTTGGGTTTCCAGGTGAAAAATCTCTGTGTAATGTTTGTATTTTCCATTGTATCTTTTCTGTTATTTTCTGAATATCAGTTTGCAGTAGATATTGTACAATTTTATAATTTACAGGGATCAGTTGGTGTAGGTGCAACACATCAGAGAGAAAGAGGTCACGTGGAAGGAGTTTAAGAGGTATTTTGAGAAGAAATACCTGACCAAAAGATACTATGACAGAAAGATGAAGGATTTCTTCGAACACAAGTTGGGCAGCATGACCATTAATGAGTATGAACAAAGTTTTCTGGAACTACTGAAGTATGTTTCGTTCATCAAAGATGAGGTTGTCAAAATTCAGAGCTATCTGAGTGGACTGTCACCTTCCATTGGTGACAAGATTCAATATGATGATCCTAAGAACATGGAAGAAACCATAATAAGGGAGAAATGCTTATACGAACAACAAAGAGAAAAAAACCTACATTTCGGAAGGCTTGGGATGACCAGAAGAGGTTTAAGAAAGAATAGAGACAAAAGGGAAACAAGCCTCCCTTTTTCAAGAACAATCCTTGAGGATAATCATCTTTTAGAGAGCCCAGGAAAGTTGAAGGGAGTGAGCAGATTCCAAGACCGCCACCTATAGAGTGTTGGGGATGTAAAGGGAATCATAGGTACAGAGACTGCCCCCACAGAAAAGATAAAGCGAGAACTGTCCATACTGTTCAGCAAGCTGAAACAGTGGAGGATATGGGCAGCAGAATGTTGAGGATCTATGCAGCCCTGGACAACAAGCAAGCAGAATTTCAATCGCACATGATTGAAGTGGAAGGTACGATCAAAAATCGACCACTTGTTATTTTAATTGATTCAGGGGCTAGCCATATTTATATAGATCCTGGAGTGGTGGAAAGTTTTCATTTAACAAGGAGCAAACAGGAAAAGTCTTGGCTAGTGAAGTTGGCCATAGGAACCAAAAGGAAGGTCATTCAATTGGTTAAGTCTTGTTCATTAGACATGAAAGGAATGAGCACTAAGGCTGAATTGAACATTCTACCTTTAGGCTCATACGATTTCTTAATTGGGATGGACTGGTTGGACCAACACCATGCCCTTCTGGATTTCCATAACAAGAGCTTTACATGCCTGAACGAAGATGTAAATCAGGTAATAGTCCAAGGAATTCCCAGAGCTGTGGCTATTAGGGAAATCTCAGCCATCCAGCTAAAGAAATGTTACCGGAAAGGCTGTCAATTATTTGCAACTCAGGTGGAAGAAGCATCCCGAGATGTAGTCTCAAATCTAGAAGATGACAAGGTACTCAAAGAGTTCAAGGATGTATTTCAGGAGGTACCGGGACTACCTCCGAAGAGGGACATCGATTTTTCTATAAATTTGATGCCTAGAGCAGCTTCAGTTTCGAAGGCTCCTTATAGAATGAGTACGCCATAGCTAAAAGAGTTGCAATTGCAGCTCGAAGAGCTACTAAAGAAGGGATACATTCTCTCTAGCATTTCACCTTGGGGAGCCCCGGTCCTATTCGTGAAGAAGAAAGATGGGATGTTGAGGTTGTGCATTGATTTCCAGCAGTTGAATAAGGTAACTATCAAGAACAAGTATCCTTTGCCAAGGATCAATGATCTTTTTGATCAGTTGAAGGATGCGAAAATATTTTCAAAAATAGATCTCAGATCTGGATATCACCAAGTGAGAATAAATGATGAGGACATTATCAAGACCGCCTTTAGAACAAGGTATGGTCATTATGAATTCACAGTGGTGTCGTTTGGACTGACACATGCACCTATTTTTTTCATGTTCTTAATGAATGGAGTGTTCAGAGATTATTTGGACAAGTTTGTCATAGTCTTCCTAGATGATATCTTGGTGTATTCCAAGACAGAGGAAGAACATGAGCAACACCTGAGAATGGTGTTGCAGATGTTGAGAGAACACCAGCTATATGCAAAACTGATCAAGTGCTCATCTTATCAAAGGCAGATTCATTACTTGGGGCACATTATATCAAAGGAAGGGATCGTTGTGGATCCTGAAAAGGTTGAGGCCATTCGAGAATGGTCAGTGCCAAGGAATGTGGTGCAAGTTAGATATTTTATGGGTCTGGCAGGCTACTATAGAAGGTTTATAGCTAGATTCTCAAGGATAGCTCATTCTATCACTTCCTTGCAAAGGAAGGAGAAGAATTTCCAGTGGACTGAAGAATGTGAGAGTAGCTTCTAGCAATTGAAGCAGCTGCTAACCAGCACTCCAATCCTAAAGATTGCAGATCCAAATAAGGATTATGTAGTGTACACCGATGCATGTAAGGAGGGGCTGGGAGGAGTTCTCAGCCAAGAGGGATTTGTAATTTTTTATGAGTCCCGAAAGTTGAAAGAGCATGAAAGGAATTATGCCACTCACGATTTAGAGCTAGCAGCAATCGTCCATGCCTTGAGGAAATGGAGACATTACCTCATGGGAAAAGATTCAAATTGAGAACAAACCATAACGGTCTGAAGTATTTATTTGATAAACTGACTTTAAATGCCAGGAAAATCAGATGGCTGGAGTTTTTGTGCGAATATGACTTTGATATCAAGCATATCAAAGGGAAAGAAAATAAGGTGGTTGATGCACTCAGCAGAAAAGTGCATGAATTACATGCTACAACCATTATCATGTATAGGACTGAGATTAAAGATAGAATTTTGGAAGCTGCAAATGATGATTTGCAGTACAAGGGTTTAGTAGCAAAGCTACAATAGCGTGAGAGACCGTAGACCAAGGAAAGTTACACCTTGGGAACCGATGGCTTACTTCTGTATAAAAACAGAGTGTATGTACCCATTGTCCAAGAATTGAAGATGGCAATTCTAAAAGAAATGCATAACATGGCTTATGTTGGACATCGTGGATATCAAAAGACTGTGGCAGCAGTAAAAAACCATTATTTTTGGTCGAGTATGAAGAAGGAAATCGCTGAATACATCGCCAAATGTATGGAGTGCCAGAAGGTTAAGGCTAAGAATAGGCACCCAGTAGGGTTGTTGCAGCCTTTACCCATTCCTAAATGGAAATGGGACGTGGTAACAATGGATTTTATCACCGGACTACCTAGAACAAACAAGCAGCATGATTCAATCATGGTGGTGGTGGACAAGCTTAATAAAGCTACCCATTTTATTCCACTGAAAACCACCCACAGGGCAGCTGATGTTGTTGATATATTTTTAAAAGAAGTTGCACACTTGCACGGAATTCCTAAGACAATTGTGTCTGATAGGGACCCGAAATTCACCTCGAATTTCTGGAAATGACTGTTCAAGGGATTCGGAATGAATTTGAACTTTAGTACAGCGTATCATCCTGAGTTTGATGGTCAGACAGAAAGAGTGAACAGAGTAATAGAAGACATAATGAGAATGTATGTGATTGATAAACCATCAAGGTGGGAAGACTACCTGCATTTAGTAGAATTCACCTACAATAATGGGTATCATACATCGTTGAAGATGAGCCCATTCGAAGCACTTTATGGAAGAAATTTTAACACACCAGTAAGCTAGGATAATCCAGCTGACAAAGCAGTGATTGGGCCTGAGCTGCTCAAAGACATGGAAGACCAAATGATAAGGATTAAACGGAATCTAAAAGCTGCCCAGGATAGGCAGAAAAGTTACGCTGACAGTAACAAAACCCATAGAGAATTCAAAGTGGGTGACCATGTTTTCCTGAATGTGAGGACTAACAGGAGTTCCCTGAAGTTGGGAAGTTGTGCCAAATTGGCAGCAAGATTTTGTGGGCCATTTGAGATCCTGGAAAGGATTGGGCCAGTTGCATACATGCTTGCATTACCTGCATCTATGACTGTACATAATGTGTTTCATGTTTCACTGCTTAAGATATATGTACCTGATGCTAATCATGTTATCGATTGGAATGTGATTCAAGTGGAACCAGAAGGTGTCCTGCAAGTGCATCATGTGCGCATATTGGACAGGAAAAGAAAACAACTCTGAAATCGAGCTATAGATCTTGTAAAGGTCCGGTGGAATTGGTACGGTCCTGAGGACGCGACATGGGAGCATGCAGATTCTATCTGGGCAGAGTACCCGCATCTTTTTGAAAATTTTGAAAGGCTTGTAGAGACAGTGTAAGTTGCACTGAGGATAGTACAGAAATAAGGGGAGGGGAATTGTAGTGTCCCCAAGGCTGAGCCCTGGCGTAAATCATGTTCTGAAAGGAATTTTAATTATGTTTTATAGGCTAGTGAGCCAATTTTTTATAAGCTAGTGGATTATGTGTTTGTTAGGCCAGGGAGTCTAAGTGTTGAAGGCCAGGAGCCTATTGTTGTATATGTAATCATGTAGAACAATTAATAAAAAAATTTAAACACCTCTAGGTGCAGACCGACCACAATGAATGAGTGAAGGGGGACTGAGCTTCCATAGAGAAGGCAAGGGATTAGGGGATGGAAGGTGGGAAAAGGGGCTAAGTGTTAAGCCTAGTGGGCTTCAGCCTTGGGAATAATATTTTAATATTATTTCAAAAAGGCATGATCATTCCATGTTTTATCCTAAGTTCCTAACCATGAGAAAGGCATGCATGCTAGTGGAACGCATGCAGTTCCCAGGGTGACAAGTGTCAACCCTGGTGCATGCGAATAAAATGGCCAGGGTGAGCTGTGAGAGGGGCCCCCTGCTCTCATTCGATTAGACGACCTGAGCGTGTATGGGCTTTGAGTAGTACGACGAAGCCAAGTTCTGCAGAGAACCTTCGTGTGTCTCTGTGATCCGAAAAGCCTATGTTTGGCTCTAAGAAAACCTGAGTATACCTCTGTATTGAACGAGAAGCCTGTGATTGATTCCGAAAGAGACGAATTCACCTCTATTCTAAACCGAAATGCCTGTGTGGTGTCTGAGAATCTGTGTGCATCCTCTATCCGAAATGAAACTTGTGCATGAAGCCTCTGTCCCGAAGTCATGACCGTGAGACCATTTTTCCATTTCTGAACCCGAATTGAGGAAGTTAGTGTCTATATTTCAGTGGGTAATTGCAACTGCACAGTGCAGGACTATGTATGGCTTGTGGCTGGTTGTGAAACACTCTCTCCAAGTGAGAGGGGTGTTTGAGGTTGGATGAACATGTGGTTTATCCTTTGAGCATCTCTCTCTAGGTGAGAGAGTGTGTAGAGGAAGGAGAGGACTCTTAGAATGAACCCTGTAACTGCCACAGAGCCCAGAGACTTTCAGTCCGATCTATTGTTGTAACTCAAGGCAAGGGAGGTTAACAGTCGAAGGACTTTCCAGGTGACAGATAAGGTGTATACTCCTGGGGTGGAACAAGCATGTGGGGAATGAGGGTCTATGGGTAGTGAGCATGAGTGGTTCTTGGAAAAGAATTCCTTCCTTGTGACTATGTGTTTTCCCTGTAACCTATGCCTAGCCTAGGATTCCTTTCCTTGGGGTGGATCTTAGTCCCATCTCGTGGGTGACCTACTCCTGAGTTGATGAGCATTATGGTCTAAGGCTAGGAGGTTCGTGGAAGGCCTGCACCTGGTTGGTGGAATTACCTTAGTTTCAAGATAAGTATCAGCTTATGTTAAATGTTATGTTTTACATGCCTGTGATGCTTACATTTTATCATGTATTCTCTTGTGTATAAGAATTGATGTTAAATAGTATTGATTGTTGATGATGGTAGTAAATCATATGATTACTCTGTGTTGAATGTGTTTAACTTGTTTTGAATGCACGTGATTAATTGTGAGTGAGAATGTTTTTATTCCGCGTAGTAACACCTACATCATAGTGAGTGAAAAGTGGTGCTACACTGCACTTTCTATCTTAACCCTAAATTTTCTTTTCCCCACTAATTTTCTTCTTGGGAGGTCCCTGGCTACATGGTTGGCCTCCATGGCTGGAGGTCTTCAGGCCTAAGAAATCTAGCCAAGTCTCTTATGACTTCCTTATCTATTTTGTTTTTGATCCTTCTTTATCCTTAGTTTCTCTCTCGGATTTGTGTGGCCTTCAATTTGGTTTTTTGTTGTAGTTTATTGGCTTGGTTTGGGTGTCGACTTGGCCACCGGTCACGGGTTCAAAACCCACGAGCCCCTACTCAAAAAAATTATTTTGAGCTGAGCCTATGTAACAGAGTAAGAGAGCACGAAATGCCTCGGGAGGATCAACGGCATCTACGTCATGTATGAACTCCTCCGTTGGCTTGGCGCTAGACTCAGGCTTTGATGTGTTGATGCTTGTTTAGTGTACTATGTGCTTAGCTTGCAAGGTAAGGCCTCATGGGCTTTGTGTTAGCTCTCAGCTTTGTGGTTTGTGACTGTGGAATTTGGTATATGCATTAGCTCGTAATCTTGGGCTCCTCCTCACGAGCTCCTCCTCCTCGTTGCTTGGCACTTGGTCACTGGCTTGTATATTGTGTGGACTTTGTGATGGATTGTGTGTTGTATGATATTGCACACGTCTCATGCCTTGCGCATCTTGTGGGCTTGGCACTGGTCTCTGTGTTGTGTATTGGATAACTGACTTATATA
>ML803147.1:110306-136899 GCA_009831015.1 Picea engelmannii
ATAAATAGCTTAAAGTTATTAATTCCTTTAATTCATTACCCAAATCATTGAATGTGTTAAGTAATCAATTAATTAATTAATCGACATTTATTAAACAATAAATAATTAATTAATTAATATTATTACTAGTTAATCATTACTTAACTAATACACATTAAGACAGTTAATTATTTGATTAACTATACTTAATAAACCCTATTCAACTATTTAACCAGGGTTTTTACACATATCCTCAATTAAATAAAAATGACATTTTTTGTTAGTAGTTATTAATGGGTTTATCACCTATGAGGGCATATATATCCTTTTCTTTATTTATAACTTTCGGATTTTAATGGTCTTCATGGAATATGAATTGAACATGCATGTGTTCTTTCTTAAAATCCTGTCTAAAATGGCATGTTTCTATCAGAGAAAGAGTCTCAGTTTAGAAATAAATGTATTTCATCAGGGTTTAGTGAAAATTTTGATTGAATTTTAGTTAGAACCTAACGATGATTCTTGGGAAAAATTTGTGAAAAGAAATGACTTTCAGGTTAATTTTGAAGCACATTTAAAATATCACTTTTCTCAAGAGGAAACCCTAGATCCTGTAGAATATATTGTTCTTATTTACCCTCACATTTCTTCTCCTCAACAAAACACCATGAGGGTTACTTGCAGTCAAACTGTCAAGTTTAACCTTAGTCCAAAATCATGTGTTTTCAGTGAAGCACGTCAGTTTTCTTCCGAAGCTTCCAAGAAAACCATAGTTTCCTCCCTTGCATCTGAATGTGACCCACATGTTACCACAAAAAATTATGATTCCATTAATCTTGTTTATTTTATGAACAAGAGGCAAGGAAGAAAAATATCAAGAATGTTCAGAAATAAGTCTCGAAAAACCTCGAAAGCTAGTTATCTTATCCAAGTTGAGGATGAAGAGTTAGTTACAAATCAGGAAGTCCCTTCCCCACAAAACGTTTCTTGACAGGAACCAATTGAAAATATTGCTAAAGAAAAGAAAAATGAAAGAAATGAAATTGGTCCCAATCTTAAGGTTTTCTTCTGGAAGGACAAATATTATTCAATGGTTCCAATGTTACAAGCTAATATAATTGATTTGGAATTAGAAAATATACTCCTTAGATTAGAGGATAGATCTTTTATCGATAGTCAAAGAAGACAGGTTTCAGGATTCAAAGAAGATAAAAAGAAAGAAGCAGTTAACATTAACTCACCAGGAGTTAATATTTTCGTTAATTTTGATTTCAAGACCGTTTTGAGTAACACTCAGTGATAAAATGTTTTGGTTATTAGTATGAGTTTATAATTTTTTAGTTAGTTTTCATTTTCATTAATTTTAGTTAATAAAAGAGTAGCTAATTCTGTAGAAACTCTAATTTTTGTTATCATATTTTATTAATTTATGTTTTTGTTTTGTTTTGTTTTATAGGTGTAAAAAGAATGTCTTGGAAAATGCGGGAAATGAAAATATTAGTTTCGAGAGTAAATTCTAAAATTGAACATTTAGTAGTTTTTTATTTTTATATACTTAGTTAATTTAGTTTGGGGAATTAAACAATTTTGTTATTTTCTCATTCTAAATGGGTAATTGTTTATGGTTATGGAAGTTAATTTTAGTTTTTGAATTCCTTGAATATAAAAAAGTGAAGGAAAAGCAATTAGGGGAGGAGTTTTCATTTTTTTGAAAAGGAACAAAGTTTATACACTACTGTACAAGTTTTTGTTTTGATACATTATTCTGAATCTCTTTATGACTTTGAATATTAATACAAGAAATCAATATTTGGTACTATCACTGATATTCAAGTGTTTAGTTTTTTGAAATCAAAGTTTTATCTGGATTATGTGTTGATGATATTACATATTGATTTAGTTAATTACTACTAATAAATTAAATCAATTTCATTTTTTATTTGACACATTATTTCAGTGATTAATATGTATATGAGTTACTCTTGGGATTATAAGTCTATGTTAATTATTTAATCAGGTTTAGTAATTCGTTTTCAGTTGATATAATTATACATTTCTTTTCAATATCTCTATCTTTAGAACATTGTTTATTTTACTTAGATTCATATACTATTTAAATTTGGGCCCGATGATTAGATTTTTCTTTTTAGTTTTATTCTGCTTTAGTTAATTTTATTTTACTTTCATTATACTCACTTTTCACTTTTTTAAAAGAAAACAAAATCCTCTTTCATAGAGGTAACTTTTATGCCAACTAAAATTAATTTCATAGTTTAAAATCTGTATATATTTATAGGTTAGCTTGTTATTCAATAAAAGGTAAAAACTCTTCAATTGATTAGAAGGTGTATATACTTTGAATTTAATAGAATAGATAGTTTTAGGTAACTGGACCTAAACCAGTCGAAATCGCCATTTACAATGGATAAGGATCTAATTGGGATCCTGTTTGGGAGAATTCCTTCATGTTGAACATGGTCATATTTGACTATCAACAATGCCATAAAGAAAATCTATGTCAATCAAGAAAGCCTCCAATTTAAGCGCATTTGTAACCGATCACACAATCGAAATCACAACACCTATTGTCAAGATTCTCGGATAATGATGAGAAATGTGCACCCGAGATGATTGTTAGAAGACCACATGAGAAACTTGTGGATCTCATTTATTATTTTATAATTGTTAGCAAACCACATGAGAAACGTGTGGATATCATTTATTATTTTATAATTGTTATAAAACCACATGAGAAACTTGTGGATCCCATTTATTATTTGTTATTTTACTTTTAAACAAAACTTATGTATAAAAAGAGTTCCCCTTTCATTCTATGAAGAGGACTCTTGGAGAACAAGTCCAATTTATGATGGAATAAAAGTATATTTTTTAAATTAGCGTTTTGATTTAGATTTTAGTTTTATAATTTCTACAATATGTAATTAGAATTAATTTACTTATATTACACTTTAGTTATAGATTAATTAAATTAATTTATGTTGCACATGTGGTGAGCGTTGATAGAAAATAATATCAACACTTTTTTATATGGAGGTAGGGCCCACTCCAATAGAACATAGAGTTGTAGGTAGTTTTCTTTACTTTATTGTTGTGTAATTCAATTCATTCATGCAATTAATCATTCATGTGGGATTGTAGATTGGGTTTGCGTTCTTTAATTTTGTTTTAATAAATGTGTTGAATGTAATGGTTAAATTTGTTAGTTTGAACAGTGACAATGATTATCTTGGCAAGGATTAGATTAAATTGCTTTTATTTCTTGCAATTTCAATTACATTCAAACCGGGGTCATAGCACTAAGTTCTTCTAGGACGATTGAATTATTTTAGTTGCATTTTCAATTTCATTCAATTGGGATCATGGGACTAAGTTCTTCCAAGTTGGTTGAATTAGATTAGTTTACTTTCATTTTTTGCAATCTCAATTACATTCAATCAGGGTCACAACACTAAGTGCTTCCAGACCGGTTGAATTAGTTTAATTTCCTTTCAGCATGTGTGGATTTTGTTTTATGTAGTTTGTAGAACCTTGGGAAATTTGTGAACTATCTATACTCTCTTGGAAAATTTATTTTTGATATTACGACTACATAGAAAACCAGTGGAAGAATAGAGTGCAGCCTGCATATATAGTGCATGGTAAATCGCAAGTTCCATATGAATCCTAGATTGATAATTAAATGCACAGTTCTTTTAACCGTCTTTGTGAGAAATTAGAAAGGTAATTAAAAATCCCATCATCATCCACAGTGGTGGCACATGTACACCACCCACCCCCACCACCTTTTCCATCACATACATCCATAGTGGATGCACCCATACGTGACCCACCCCCACCACCTTTTCCATCACATCCATCCACAGTGGATGCGCCCATACATGACGTAGCCCCACCATTTTTTCCATCTGATGCATCCTAGTGGCTGCACTTGTATGCAACCCACCATTCATCTCTTTTGCAAACTAGAATTTTCCATCCACTAAGGCTACCAAAGAAGATGTTTCCTCAGAATAGGTTATACAATCGAGTGCTCCACATGCTAACGACTCTCCACCATTTCCCGATTTATTCACAATGAGATCATCTTTTGATGAATTTTTATATATCATGAATGAAATTAATTTTATGCATTTTTGTTTAAATTTCATGCTTTGATCCTTGTAGTTGTTGTAGGGTAGCATTGTTGAGATATTAGGGTCATAGAGTAGGGTAACACCCTCATGATTTTTAGTATCATATGAAATGAGCTTTCTTAGCTTGAATTATAAAGTATCATTTTGTAATTCTATTAAGTCATTGTGGAAAAATACTTATAAGAATGTTGTTTCTTTATCCAGTCTCTAGAGCGACGAACCACGCCTAAGTGAAAAACCACTCGAAGTGTTACTTTGAGTAAGAGAATAAATATTGAGTTCATGGATACACCTGATAGTTGTGAGGGTGGCAGTGGTGAATGAGTGACCAAAAAGTGTCATTTTATATAGGGCACCATATGTCACTTTTTCCATGTTTGGGCACTTTCTATAATTTTGTATATTGGGAACGATGTGCCATTTTGTAAAAAATGTACAGTTGAGATGATTTTGAATATATACAAACACATTTCATGGCATGTGTTTTATGTATTCATAAAATTGTGTCAATAGAAAGGCAATATTAGGAAATATTAAAGACAAAAAATCCACTCATCAAGTCCTGAATCCTTTTACCGCTCAACTTTAATGGAAGCTTCATGTCATCTAATTTACCATTTGTCTCTACTTTACAATATATATCACTCCAAACAAATAAACATACCTTAAATTTGCAGAGGAATCCATATTGTACACTAATATTGAGGTGAATCCCTTGATACATTTGGTCATGCATATATATTGTGTAGATAAGTTATGAATTCATGATTAATACTAGTCACAAAACATATTTGACAGAGCTTAGCAAGGAAAATAGAGAATATATTCGAGGAATATTTAAATCTACATGTATATAGAAGGTTGTAAAAGGAGGACTGTAGTAGACTTTGGAGGATACCATGGAGACAACTTCATAAGGAAATGATTAAATCCTACATCCATTTGTCATTCACTAGTTCAATCTCTTATTAGCGATGGTTGGTAATCATAAATTAAGAAAGATCATAAAGAGACATGCAAACAATTTGGTATATTATACAATTTCTTTCATGGAGAGCTAGGTATGAGAAAAATTTACAGGTTATGTCGAAGAGTTATTTTGTTTATGTTCCAAGACTCGAATGAATGAAATTGTTAGTAGTGGATCCACGGTTTGCTTAGAAATAGGGACCTAAATTAGAAATTCATTTACCATATTTCATTTATTTCATTTGGTTACTTTCTTTCACTTAGATTCTTAAATAAATAAACTTGGTCATTCCTTGAACAGTCTACTTCGTTGAAAGATTTAACTTATTAAAAGAATTATAAAGGAAAATGTGTGGGAGAGAAAGGGAGGCGGTGGGAGAAACAGAGGACATTATAAGAGGAAAATTGTAGGACTACCTTGTTTCCTAAACACAAGACTATGGAATCTATTAGGAAAAAGTGTGTCTCCCCATGTCCACGTGATTTGGGATTCCCCATTGATTGAATTATCTCCATAATATACAACTACATGAATCAAAGGATCAAAGGGATGTGATGCATGAGGTTAGACCTCCTTCTGTTCTTGTCCTTGTTGGTATTTTTTTTGCATGGGATTGTGCCTACTAACTGTTGGACATTTAATTTCTCGGTATAATGATTATGAATCCCATGATCTATGAATTGGAAAATAGTTTTAACTATTTGACATTTTATTTAGATTGTATTTATATATTACAAGTATTATATATGGTTTCATATACATTGTAATGGTCTAACTAATTTTATATGTATGTTAATAGGTTCATTTTTAGTTATAATGAAAACAAAATTAATCTCAACTACATAATCTTTATTAAGAAACTAGCCAAAATATATCTGTCACTCGTGTGGATGGTGGAGAGATTATTTCTAAAGTGAATCATGTGAGAAATATTCACTTTTATATAATTATGTCAAAGTATCATACATTTCCTTAATCATATTCTTCTCTACAATGTGAGAAATCGAATAATATTTCATTGAATCAAGAATGAGTCATTTTTCCCTAGCCACTTTCTTCTTATAATCAACCAACTTAACTAGATGGACAGAAATGGAAATCTTGTTTATAACACTCAAATCTCAACCTCCTCCAATATAATTTGCAATATATACTTCCAAGGTGTAAATTTTCAAGCACATTCTAACATGTCACACTCTCTAAAACCAAGAGTAGTCATCCTTAAAAAATTTGAAGAACAACTCACATAGAAGTTGGCCAACAAATCAAGTAGATCAACCTATATCCCAAGTCAAATCAACACTTCAATCCCTCAAAAAACTAAGGCATCAAACCAACAAACCCTTCTAGGGTACAAGTGCTTATCTCAAGCATGAACTAGTGTCAACTAATGAAGTTAGGGTTTCATGCTTGTTTAAATATCTAACTCTCTATGAACAAGATAGAAAACTTAGTTAAACAAACTCTAACGCCATGTATAAATTTTGTGAAGAAGGAAATATTCACCAAAATATATACAAATTTCATCCCAATTCAATGAAGTCACAAATTTATCACAAAACTTTCAACCTTAAAGTTGCACTGAAACATTTACACCTACAAATATCTCAAATTTATCCACCATGTGGAAGTTCAAATAGATAAACATCATAAAATACTTCAACACTGAATCAATACAATGGAACTTAATCTCACTTCAATGAGGTCATGAATTTATCACAAAGTTTTCAACCTTAAGGTTCCACTAAAATATTTACACCTGCAAAATATCTCAAATTTGTCCAAAGCTAGTCTATGGAAGTTCAAATAGACAAAAACCATAAAATAATTCAACATTGAATCAATACATTGGTTCTTAAGGCATGATCTAATCATGTATGCATATCTCAAAATTACATTCATTAATAGAGAAAATAAGAAATGCATTTCAAATATAAAGTTTCATCTAATGCATGCCAAATCACTCAACATTTTATCCTTGTTGTTCCAATAAATTAACGTATCAAAAATTTCTCACAACATGATTTATAAATTTTCATGAATATTCCACTTGGACAGTTTGTCACAACAAAACTTACAAAATTTTTCAATCCATTATTATGTAGTTTTTTCTTTTAGATTTGAGATTTAACATTATTAACTCAGTGCACATAACACTGAAATAAACTAAAATTGAAATAAATAAATAAAACTAAGTAAATAGCACACCATCCACACAATGAACACAAGATGTACCCTAGGAAAACCCAATACAGGAAAAACCCAGCTAGAAGATGAGGCCTATGCCTTGATCCTTTCTTCTTGGGAATGAAATGCAAATACAAAGAAATTACACTCACTATGGAGTTGTCAAAAACATTGTGACCAATGTGGTTTCTACAAGATCTTCCACTTACTCTATTATGCTCCAAAATCCCACTCCCATATGTTTTTCTCAACTATGGAAAAATAAAAAATGCAATAATAATGGAACCCCTTTCTTTCTTAGTGACCCAACATTTAACATGTCTTGATAGCCCTCAGCTAGTATTAGGGTTAGGTTTTTTTCATGCCTCAACTTCAGATTAAGGTTGGGGTTTTAGACCCTCTATAATATTCTTAAATTTTCATGCATGACTAGCTTCACATGTGTGAGTAATGGACATTGACTTGGCATCCACTTGGTATCATGGTGGTCAACAAGATAATTCAACTTGTGAGAAGCATAACTTTCTCATGAAAACTATGATCGAGGTGATCTTCACATCGATGGAAATATCTCAATGTGTAGGACAACATCAAGAGGTTGAAGCTTCGTTCAAAACTTTTTGACCCCAAAATTATTATTTAAGGGTTAAAATAGACTCTAGAATCTTCTACACCCCAAATCACCAAAGCATGACCTACCCCTAAAATGGGCCCTACAAGCCAATAAAATCAATATTTCCACCCAAAAAGTACCAAAATAGATGAAAAATTATATAATGATTCATTTTAGATCATACCTCGCGATTTAGGGATATTTTTTGTTGGGCGCAGGCCATATTTGAGGGAAAATCATGACGTGGGAGGCGGATGTGTATGCAGAAGGATAAGAACATGTAAGGCAGATGCTCATGCAGGAAAAGAAGCATGTGTAAAACAAGCGTGCATGCAGAAGAGGAAGGCATGTGAGGCACGCATGAAAGAATACCTAGCCAGGATAGGGTTAGGGTTTTGGTAAGAGAATGTAATGGTTGATAAGTCGAAAATATGTATAAATAGATACCTAGGAGTTCTAGGTAAGGGGTTGGTTGGGTTCGATTCGATTATTATCATTCGTGAGTTATGTTGTTCTGAATTTTGTAGTAGGAGGTCATGTTTATTGTAATCTTATCATATTGTTACTCCGATCTAATTTTGTAAGTTGTTGAACTGAAGAGAAGGATGAGGGTTAGATCACATGCTGAGAAGCCTAGCGCGATCTAGTCCACCTCATTGTAAGATCTCGACCTATTTTGATGAAGATTTGTAATGTGTGCGGCGCTATAATTTAGACCAAAGATAATAAAAGAGGAGAATATCCAAATTTTTGTGGATGTAGCCCAGGAGGAGTGAACCACGGTAGACCATGTGTTATCTAAATGAATGTTATGTATCTTCTTGATGTTGATGATTAGATGTTAGATAAATTAATGAATGAATTAGTTAGATCTTATATCTCACATGCATGAGTAAAAATAACAATATAATAAATCTAGATGTATGAGATAGTAATTGAATGAATACCACAGAGGGTGAATTCACATATCTCCACTCATTTCCAGGTTGCAAGAACCTAAGCGTTGTAGCCACCCCTAAGAACTATCTTGGGTGAGACTGCGCAGTGCATCTTGTGCGTTGTGTTTCCTTTTGGGTTACCAAGAGGGTCGATAGTTTTAAGAAGGGTTTTGTTGGAAACCAAATCAGGACCCGAACCTGGGTCAGCCCAAGAATGATAGCCAGGATGAAGTAGAAAACCAACAAATGGTTATGTTTATGGTTGGAATGGAAAGGGATTGAGTGAATGAGATCTATTGAATATTCGTGAATATATGATGACACAACATTAAAATAATGAGAATATAAAAGGGGATGTTGAGAGCATGGAACCCAACGAAGGCAGAGATCGAGAGCTGGTTGAAAACAAAGGAGCTGGAATTTACACAGAAAGATAGCAAAAATCTGAAGTTAACACCACACAAATATTTGGACAAGTACATATTCAGTGACTTGCATGAAGTATTTTTTTGTGACTTCTCACATGTGTTGCAGGAGTGGATATTGAGGTTGAAATACAACCACCCTACAAATCAGATCTGATAGCTAGAATGGAATCCTACTGAGATCGTGCAGTTACAACAAGTTGACAATAAGTTTACGTGTTCAGTAGATTTTTGGTTAGACAACATTGTTGTGGGATTTATCATAGAATTTGCATTAGATACTTCGAAGTCTTACAGAGCAGTAGAGAAAGATTTCTTGAAGGGGCCTCTAGGTAGGTATATGAGATCATTGTACACTTCCATCCAGATGTTACTGTATAAAAAAGGTGTAATGACAATGGCCTCAGACAGCTAAAATTCCCTGCATACATGGGGGAAGGGGTGAAGCACTGGAAAGAGAGGGATAAATGGAGGAAGAGTTGGATACAGGAAAGAAGGAGGGGGCCTTGGATCCAATCATGATGGAGGAAGACCAAATCAAGAAAATCATGGAAACAGCTGGAATAACGTGTAGTGGAGTACCCTACCAATATAATATAAACAATAAGAAGAGAGCCATAGCCGTGAGGGAAGGCTTGGAAAGTGATGAAGAAGAGGTAGAGGATCTTTGGGTTGTGGAGAAGATTGAGGAAATTCTATGCATGACATATGAAAGGAAGACAAGAGGTCTAAGAGAAAAAACCAGAGGCATAACTCCTATCCATATCAGTGTCATTATGGAACCCATAAACCCATGTGCGACTAATACACCAGAAAGAACCCCACCGTTTAGAAAAGTGAATTTCAATGGAAGAAACGCAACAGGAAGTACATATACACATGGAGAAATGACTGGGGGAGACATTTCAGGAAGAAGTAGTCAAGGATCTACACCACATGGAGGTAGTAGTTCATCATTCAGGATGGCGGGACATGATCCCACCATTAGGTTACTAGAATTCAAGGGAGAGGCGTTGGAGGACCCTAAGAAACACTTTTTTATATGTGAAATGATCTGGGAAGCAAAGTGGATCACAATTGAGGATACCAAACTTGCACAGTTAGCCAGCATGCCAAGAGACTACACACTGGATTGGTACATGAGCTTGGCTACAAACATTCCACCAAGAACAACCAGAACGATTGGGGATATCAAGAAGTTGTTGATAAATGAATTCCAGAAGCCTAGCTCAGAGGATCGATACATGAATGAGATGATAGAGATCAAGTAGAAATCGAGAGAGTCTATCTGGGAGATAGACTAGATATTCAAATGATTGAAGGGAATGTTGAAGTATGTCATGATAGATATGCAGCATAGGCATATTTTTTTCAATTCACTGCTACCGCATTTGAAATACCCCTTGAGACAGCAGAATTTTCAGACCCAGGAAGAGGCTCTGCAAGCATCCTTGCAACTATAAGAGAACCAATATCAGAATACAGATCTAGTAATAGAGGAGCTCAAGGAAGACCTGAAGAATCTAACATTTCAATTAAACCATAACAAGAGTAAGGATAAAAGAGAAGTTGTTTGGTGTACCACATGTAGGACAGAAGGACACCACAAGAACAAATGCCTAACATTCACACAGTATATGGAAATGGGACTGCCAAACCCTTTTCCATCAGAAGAACTATGGTGTGATATTTGTAAGACACAGGGGCATGATCCATATCAATTCCCAATGATGCAAAAATACCAGACATTTCCTAAGAGTTCATATTGAAACTTTTTCAAGTCAGTAGGCCATGATAAAAAATATTGCAGCACAATGGAGATGATGAGAGAAACAACATCAGAAACCTATAGGGTGCAGGCAAAGATGATGACAAGACAAGTTACGCCATAGTTTAACCAAGTATAAGCCCCATATAACACTGCGCCACAACAATATAACATTACAAAACCACAATACAATACCATGCAGCCACAATATAATCTCGTGTAGTATAACCATGTGCCACAGTACAATACACCGCGAGGAGATCGAGCTAGCTACAGAGGTGGAGGACAAGTTAAAGGAGGCTTTGAAAGAGGCAGAGTATCGGTGGTATGCCATAACTGTCAACAACTAGGACACTATGCAAAAGAATGTCCACTTCCATATATGACATGTATGTATTGTCATGCATCCAACCATGACACAGAAGACTATCTAACACTATTGGGGAAGATCCAGGAAAATAGAAATCAGAACAATCAGAATGTTCAATGGATTTATGCAGAAGCAAGGGATGATGGAAGAAATATCAACATAGTTATGCATGGAGGATCTAAGACTGGATATGACACAGTAAGACAAGATCCAACACAACATCAATGGGTAAAGAAGAACCTTGAACCACAGAAGCAGTTTGATGCACAGAACAAAAATGAGATATCCAATCAAGCTAGAAAATAATTCTTGAAGCCAGACATTGCATCTACATCAACTACATAGTATACTCAGGATGTACCAATGTACAAGATTCCTTCATCATTGGATCCTATAGAACAAGTAAGTACCATAAAGGATTTTCTTCACTCCTGTGTTAAACTACTAAATGATCCATAATTTGTTAAAGTGTTACAAAATATGTTAGAAATATGTAGCATAGAAGTAGAGGGAAAGCTCAAATAGAAAACAGTTAATCATTTGCATATGAGAAGGAGAACAAGCAGAGAATTTAGATTGAACACCAACATTGGAGATTTCAACATGGGGGATATCATACTGGATTTAGGCTCTGAAGTGAACGTACTACCCAAGAAGACATGGAAATGTATGGGAGAGCCCACATTAGTATATTCACTCGTTCAGCTGAAACTAGCAAATCAACACAGGGTTATGCCAATTGGAAGGTTAAAGTGTGTGATAGTATATCTAGATGGAGTGCTCACTAAAGTTGATTTCGAAGTGATAGAAATTGTGGATGGTACAACACCTTATCCATCATATCTTGGCTTATATTGGGCATTTTATGATTAGGCCATAATCAATCTAAAGATGAGGAAGATGACTTTCAAGTTGGGAGAGTACAGAGTCATTGTGCCATTGAATCCATCAGAAGGAGAAATGTTTGTAGAACCCACTTGTTTCAACCTAGAGGAAATGAACTAGTTATACAAAACCATCGTGCGAGAAGATGATTATGTGAATCCAACTGCGGATGGGGCACTCAATTGGAGAAGTATCATGTCATGAATGTCAGACTCAGATACAGGGTTGGAGAATTGGCAACAGAGATTACATGAAGTCTCCACAAGAAGGTGCACAAGAATAGACCACACAGTAATATCGGTAAGTACATAGATAAGAGAACCTCCCATATTTCATGGGGTGAATGACTTAGAGGAATTCCTCATAATATATGAAGATGAAGTGTTAGAAAATAAGAGGCCCTTATCTCTGGACATAGCACTCACGGAAACACCTGCAAGATGGTGGGGTGTGCACAAAGAGACAATAAAGGACTGGTACCAATGTAAGCGATTACTGCACATCAGATTTGGCGCAGAATAGGGAAGCAACCAACTGCAAATATATGAAGGATACGGGATACTAGCAGAACACTTGGAGAAATGCAGAAAACTATGGAAATTGAAACCACCATAAGAATGGCCTCATCACTTTATTCACACATTAGAACGGATTCCAACAAATTGGTATGTAGACCAGGAACTGCGTAGAGGTACTACAGAATGGACAGTGATACATCAGAATTTTACAGTCACTTTCTCATTTGAACATGAGAACCCCAACATAGATTCAACACTCAAACAGATCAGAGGGGTAATATTCATTCAAGAACCAAAATTTGAACTCATAACAGAGTATCAACAACATAATAGACAAACAGTGAAGGAACTATTAGCATGCTACCATGTGTAGGAAGAAGCACCAGATGAAGATGACACACACAACATTCATATTATATAGGTTAAATATGAAAGAGGGGTGGAAGTTCCACCTCTAGAATCTGAAGTGTTTGTTGCGCCGATAAAGGTGAAGAAATTCAACATTGGGACAACAGAGAATCCAAAAATGGCTAGCATTAGAGATTACTGGGATGAGAAAACAATATAAATCATAACAGATTTACTGCACGAGTACAGTGACTTGTTCCCAACAACCTTTATAGATATGAAATGCATAGCAGGAGAGCTAGGAGAGATGAAAATACCTCTCAAATATGAGGCTAGATCAATTAGAAAATGGCCATATAGACTGAACACAATATATAAGAAGAAACTAAAAGCAGAAATTGACAGAATGTTGGAGGTTGGAATCATGGAACCAATTGAGGAATATGAATGGGTAATCCCTATGGTAGTTCAGGAGAAGAACCAGGGAAGGATAAGGATATGTTTTGACCTGATTAATTTAAATGATGCTTTCCTACATGACCCTTTCCCTACCCCTTTCACAGATGAGGTATTAGAGAATGTAGGAGGCCAGGAAGCATACTCATTCACAGATGGATTATCAGGCTACCATCAAATCAAGATAGCCCCAGAAGATAGGTACAAGACCACTTTTTCCACAGAATGGGGGTCCTACCAGTACACAGTCATGCCTTTTTGAATGAAGAATGCACCAACAATATTATCCAGAGTATTCATAGTTGCATTCAAAGAATTCATCCACCAATTTTTAGAGGTATATTTGGATGACTGGACAATCTACAATCTATTGAAAGACCATGTAGAGGTATTAAGGATGATGTTGGAAAGATGCAGGCAATGTCATATATCATTAAATATCAAGAAGTGCATCTTTGGAACACCTTTTGGGATACTATTGGGCCATATAGTGTGCAAACAAGGATTGCTAGTAGATCCTACCAAGATTTCAATGATTGTCAATTTACCACCACTGAAATTAGTACATAAGTTGAGAGCAACGTTGGGACATAGAGGATACTATAGGAAATTCATAAAAGGGTATGCGTAGATCACTGCGTCTATGGAGAAACTATTGAGAAAAGATAGTAAATTTCAGTGGAATGAGGACTGACAACAAGGTTTGGACACTCTAAAAGAGAAGATGGTAAAAACACCAATACTAGTATTCCCATATTGGGAAAAGACATTTCATGTGCATGTAGATGCATCGACGATAGAGGTTTGAGATATTATGGTGCAACCAGGAGGAGGAGAGCTAGACCATCCTATAACATTTGCAAGTGGAAAATTGTCAGAGTCAGAGAAGAACTAAAATACTACAGAAAGAGAAGGCTTAGCAATGGTATATTCATTGCAGAAGTTCATACACTATCTACTTGGGAAACACTTTAAAATGTTCACAAATCATTCTTCCCTCAAATACCTAGTCAATAATCCAGTGTTGGGGGGGAGAATTTGTAGATGGTTATTGTTGTTTCAGGAATTTGACTTTGAAGTGATAGTCAAACCAGGGAAGCTGAATGTAGGACTCGATCACCTATCAAGGATCACTAATGGAGAGGAACCTACGAACTTAGAGGAAAATTTCCCTAATGCACATTTATTTTTTGTACAAGTAGTTGATGAATATTTTGCTGACATCATTCAATACTTGAGTACAGGGACCGTGCCACAAGAATTCAACACTATGCATAGGAAAAATCTGGTAGTCAGATTTGTAGATTATCAATTGATTGTAGGACACTTATACAAGATGGGTGCAGACAACATATTGAGAATATGTGTACTAGAACATGAAATACCTAGGATTTTAGCCGAGGCACATGAGGGAATAGTTGGAGGAAATTATGCAGAAAAAGATACCACGTAGAAGGTATTGTGCATAGGATTATGGTGGTAAACCATTTACATAGATGCAAAGGACTACTACCACAAATGTGATGTATGCTAGAGGGTTGGAAAACCTAATAGATGGGACGAGATGCCCCTGAGACCAAAAGTAACCTTGCAAGTATTCAAAAAATGGGCATATTTGGTGGGACCAATTAATATACCAGCAAAGGGGTTAGGAGAAAGGTATATCATTACTACGATAGAGTACTTAACAATATGGGAAGAAGTAACACCAGTAAAATATTGCAGTACAGAGGTAGTAGCACACTTCCTGTTTGAGCAAGTGATCACTATATTTGGATACCCAAGGATTTTGATGAGTGACCAAGGAACTCACTTCATTAACAGTACTATCAAGGCTATGACTGAGGAATTTGAAGTCTATCATCAAAAGAGTACACCATATCACCCTCAATAAAATGGAATAGTGGAAGCCTTTAATAAGATTCTAGAGAATGCACTAACAAAGACCTACAATGTCAACAAGAATGATTGGGACTTGAAGACACCAACAATATTATGGGCATACATGACTACAGGAAAAAACTTGACAGGGCACACACCATTTAGGTTGGTGTATGGACAAGAAGAAGTGGTGCCATTAGAATTTTTGGTACCTAGTCTACGCGTAGTAGAAATCATTAACATGATAGAACGAGTCATAGTACAAAAAAGGATATGTCAGTTGATGATGATGGAAGAAGATAGGATTCTAGTAGGATTTCACCAAGAAGTAAAGAAAGCAAGGGAAAAAGCTTGTCATGACAGACATATTAAAAGGAAGAGTTTCAAGGAAGGAGACATAGTCTTGGTGTATGACAGTAAATTTCTTCAACACCCAGAAAAATTCAGAATGCATTAGTTGGGACCATATGAAGTGAAGACTATCAAATATGGGGGAGCTATACAGTTGAAATATTTAGGAAGTATTGAAGTCAGAGGAATGATCAATGGGAGTCGATTGAAGTTGTATAGGGATAGTCGACATCCTAGTACTTACACAGCACGGCACAGTAAAAAGATAGGGATATAGAAAAAATAAATAAATAAATAATAGAAAATAGAAACAATTTAGTGCATAGGGAGGGCCTCAATAGAATAGAACTGGGAAAATGGAACAGGGCACTGGAAGAAAATCAGGGTTCGAAAACATGACGTGCAGAAGAATGGTTAACGGGTAAAAATGTATCCTATGCAAGAAACATAACGAAAAGGGGGGAAATGTGACAAGTATCAGTGCGACATAGCTATCATTTTCCCATCATGCTATAAAGTCTGAAAGAGGGGGAAAATCAACTCATTGTGATTTTTTCTAAGGAGAAAAATGGAGATTATGCTACCATCCATCAAGTTGAGAGTTTTTAGTTTGAATTTAACCACCATGTATCCACCTCGTGTTGGAGCACCATGAAGAACTAGATGAAGCACCCGGAGTAGCACACGAGGACCACAAGGCAGAACCAATGAGATGCTGACAGTGGTGGATGTGGAAGAAATCCACACACCAGAATACTAGAAAACCACATTACATGTGGAGGAGGAGAAATAATTCACACAGGAGCCCGAGCAACTACTAGAGGACGCTAAGGGGACAAAATCTGACACATCCAGGGGAAAAGAGCCACAGAAAGTAGAACCGTCCATGGATTCCACGTAGCATGGCCTGGAGCCGGAACCAGAGAAGGAAACGGAGAAAGAGGGGGGAGTATCGTCCCCACAAGGGAAAAATAAGTTGAGAGAATAAAGAAGTATGCATGGCATGCAATGCACTCAGGCAGAACTAAGTATAGTAATGCCAAAAATTTCCAAATAAGTGATAACTGGAGATAACATGGCAGGAGGAGTCTACGGCCTTAGATACTCTGACCATGATGTCTCAGATGCCACAAAGTTCCCATATTTGGCATAGGATAGCTACCTAAAGAGTAGGTGAGAAGGCCCATTAGGTGCACCATTGTTGGAGCCTACACAGTGGATCTTGGGCCTGTACAACATAGGTATCATGACCCTCTTAGACATACCACACTTCAGGCACGGGAAATACATAAATGTATGTGTTAAACAGTTTCTAGAAAGTGTACACGGAAGCATCCTATGGATGTATAGGAAAGTACCAATCAATGTTGACCTCATCACAGAGATTACAAGGCTACCCACGAGTGGGGAGAAGCTGAAACAATACCTAGAAGACAAAACTTAGGAAAAATCCATCTCCGATGAGATTAAAGAGAAGTATGGTGCAGAGAGGGGGAATAGAGGAATTAGGATCAATGAAATCAATGATTCTATGACTCATTTTGAAACCTGATTTCTCAGTTGGAAATTAGTGTGCAAGTGTCGAAAAGAAGAAGTGCCCACAGGAGTAGTAGCAGTTGTGGCATAATGCACAAAAGGGAGCTCGATGAGTTGGGCCCCGTATCTACTCAAATCATTCCTAGAATATTGTAAATATGCATAAGACTGGGGATATGAGTTCCAGTACTCATGGTTACTCATCCTCATTGCACTTATGGGATGGCACAAACTAACATATACGATGTTCTTCAAAAGGACAGGAAAATGTGGCGCAGCACACTACACATCGTTGTGAAGCACAACAGATCCCAAGGTAAAGAAAGTAAACAATGGCATGTTTTTGCAATACTTAATAGAGATTCAGAACAACATGGAATATACATGGAGGATCTCACCAAAAACTATCCAGGAGTATGGATAGATAGTGAATTTCCGCGCATCACATCACAGCATGTGGCTACAGGCGAAGGAGGACCCAACCAAAGAGTGGTTTTAACTGAAGTATCGTGTGATGATGCAGGATATCCACACAGAGGTCCAAGAGTGTCCTGAGGAGTGGAAAGTACTATATACTCCAAGAGCAATGCCAATAGTACAAGTCCAGATGTAGGGTAGCACAGTCCTCGTGCAACAGATAGGTAGGAATGGTGCTAGACAACAAAATAAAATAACAATAGGTTTAGTGGGGGAAAGCATATCAATTCGAAATAAGACTAGGACAAAAAATAATTCATAGCATGGTCCTATACAGGGCCCATAGGCTACAAACCAGGCACCGGGAGGACTGACAGGAAAGGTGAGTGTAGAGGAAGTGAAAACAGAGGTACAAGATGTAACCATGCATGAATAAGTTGAGCAGGATACCGACATGGATACAAAGATGACAGAATCATATGAATAGCTAGACGCCCAAAGAAATACAACATCGGAGCAAGTAAGTGGCGCTAGGAAGAAAGAAAAGTCCCACAGGAAACAAATGGAAACGTCACTAACAATAGATGACGTAGAGATGATAGCCATGAAAGTAGAAGATCAACTGTCAGAAGTATGGGGAAATGTGAAAACCATCGAGATTCAATTTTGGAAAAGGTACAAGAGGTAAAAATTGCACTAAAACAGTTGAGGATCAAGGAGGAACAACAACAAAAGGAGAAACTGGTGCCAGAATGAGAAGGAAAAATTGTTGGAGAAACAGTACAAATCACAGTGCAGGGAAGTGCTAACTTTATCATAACACCAGATATGTTGTTCATCAATGAGGAAATGGCGTAGAAGACGTGAAGGATATTGAAACATTAGACTTGGTGATGCCCAAGATACCAACAAAGGTGTTGTATAAGTTATAGGTTAGCGTCACATAGGAGATTCATTCCAGAGAAATTTTTTACGTGACGAATCTACAAATAGCGCAGGAAGAAAATATGGTATTGAAGGAAGCCATCATCCAAAAAAGGAAAAAGAAAGAGACAACTTAGAAAAAATTGGACCAGATGGAGACCCATATATATGCAGTCTTTCAAGTTATCTCAGATGACACTGTATCATAGGAATCATCTTGGGAGGATAAGATAACAAATATAGCACACACTCTACAACAATATAAAGAGAAGATCAAGGAACTGGAGGAGAGTGCAATACCTATGACTCGCCAAACATTCTGAGTGCAAAGAGAGAAAGACACAACATTCATTGTAGAAAACATCGCATAGAACATACATAGAGTGGCAGAACTATTGGAGAAGAGCGGCCAGCTATGGACCCATCTATTATAATATGGGAGCCTACAAGGGTTGCAAGGAAAGGAATATAAATTGCATATAGAAATGGCAGATGTCAAGCAGTGACAGAGGACAATGTCACTTCTAGAGAATATTAAGACGATTGTATAAATGAAGAACCTTCAGGCAGAACAAAAAGCGATGCAGGAACAGAAAATCGCACGGAAAGCTCAGTTGGAGCCCCTACAGGAAAAGGCAGAATAGTTGGTCGTGGAAATTGACACAACGAAAGCATGCCTTGAACAGATAGGCTTGGAGTGTGGTGAGATCTTAAGATTTAAATTCACTGCACAGGTGGTCGAAGCCATGTCAGCAAAGAGAATTTAGGCTCAGGAGAAGTGCCAACGAATAGTAGATATGTACGAAGCACTGGCACAAGCAGTGGCAGACACAAGAGTTAGGTAGTGACTTAGGACGAGTCACGATGTCATTGTTGGGGGCATGTTGGGTGCAAGCCATCTTTGAGGGGAAATCATGACATGGGAAGGCAGACATGCATGTAGGAAAAGAAACACGTGTAAAATATATATGTGTGCAGAAGAGGAAGGCATGTGAGGCACAAATGCAAGTAGACGTAGCCAGGATAGGTTTAGGGTTTTGGTAAGAGAATGTAATGGATGGTAAGTCTAAAATATGTATAAATAGGTACCTAGGAGGTATAGGTAATGGGTTAGTTGGGTTCGATTCGATTATTCTTGGTCGGGAATTCTGTTGTTATGAGGTTAGGAGTAGGAGGTCATGTTGATTTTCATTGTATCATATTGTTACTCTAATTTGTTTTTGTAATTTATTGAGCTGAGGAGAGGGATGAGGGTAGATCATAGGCTAAGGAGCCTAGTGCAATCTAGTCCACCTCATTGTAATATCTTGACTTGTTTTGATGAAGAGTTGTAATGCACATGAAGCTATAGTTTGGACCAAAGATAATAAAAGAGCCTAATATCCAAATCATTATGGACATAGCCTAGGAGGTGTGAACCATGGTAGACCATGTGTTATGTGACTGAATGTTATGTATATTCTTGATGTTGATGATTAGATGTTAGATAAATGAATGAATGAATTAGTTATATATGATATTTCACATGCATGAGTAAGAATAACAGTATAATAAATCTAGATGTATAAGCTAGTAATTGAATGAATACCACAGAGGGTGCATTCACATATATCCACTCATTCCCAGGCTGGAAGCACCTGATCATTGCATCCACCCCTAATAACTATCTTGGGTAAGACTGCATAGTGCATCATGTGTGTTGTGCTTCCTTCTAGGTTACCAGGAGGTCTGATAGTTTTAAGGGGGGTTTTGTTGGAAACCAAATCAAAACCTGAACCTGGGTTAGCCCAAGAATGATAGCCAGGATGAAGTAGAAAACCAACACTTTTGGTCCCTAAAATATTTTACTAAAGCAGGTGAGGAAATTTTTCCTATGCCTTCTCCCCAAAGTACCATTTGGAATTTCCTGAAATTTTTTATTTCAACCTAACTTGCCATAGTTCATGTTTACCCCATCTAGATGTCTTGGTCTTGTTTTTTCAAAGTTGTATCTTCTACTAAATATTTCTGATATTTTGGTGAAAAGTCCTCTATGGTAGGTGAGACTTGCTAATCGGTGACCTGGGCCAACATGGAAAGCTCATAAAGTTTTAGATTTCCACATTCACTACTCAATGAATGTACATATATGGGGGTAGACCAAGTCTGTAAGCATTATCACCAGAATTATACAACATTTCAAAGGACCATGCCATAGAGCCTTGATATTATTACCAAGATCATGTAGTATTTTTCATTTAGCTACAACCATACTATTGTCTCCCACCTTGAATGTCTTCTCATTTATGTATTTATCATGATATACCTTGTACTATTCATGTGACTTATTCAATGTCTCTTGTAGTTGCAAATGGATCTTCCTAATATTATCAAGAAATTTTCAACATCCAATGCTTCTCTTATGATGTCTTCCATCACTCCTCCTTGATATCCATATACAACATCTAAGTGAAAAGGTGGAAAATATCGAAAACAAATTTCAAAAGGGAACTTACCGGTAGAAGTGTGCACTGCTTTGTTATAAAAGCATCGAGTATAAATCAAAATTTCATCTCCAATCCTTGGATTTTTTTATTATATCCCCTCAAAAGTTGAACCAATGTCTGATTCACTACTTCTCTCATCCCATTTTTCTTTTGATGGAAATTTGTAGATCTCAACTTGATGTCCATCTTCTCCCAAAGTGTATCCCAAAAGGTAGTAAGAAATATAGTATTTCTACATGAGATTATGCTCCTTGGTATCCTAAGGTGTTCCCAAAAAACTTCAAAGAACATGTTATTTTCATATTTTCCCCTTGATGGTCTTTTTACAAGGCATGAGAATGCACATCATATTAAACTTGTCATCTAACACAAATAGGTAATGATGACTCTTCCAAATTCCTAGAAAACTGTTTATAAAATCCATGGATATGCTCTTCTATGATCTATTAGATACACGTAAGGGATGGTACAAACCTTGCTTCATATTATTGGGATTTTGGTATAACAAATTATGCACCCTCTAATTAACCAAGCTGTATATTCTTGCATTCTATAACAATACACATAACTTTATAAGTTTGGAAATTATCTTCCTAACACCAAAATGTCCTACAACTTTGGAGGTGTAATCCTCTTTGATAAAATGAAACTTTTCACCTTTAGGAACACATATTTTTTCTATCTTTTATAGAAACCTATCCTAGATATGATATTCAACCTTAATGTCATCTTCTTATACATGAACTTGGTCTTTCCACTAAAACACTTGTTTAAATTCATTTTCTTTTGTGTATGCCTTTATTTATGCATCATGAGCGAAAGGATCCATGTGCATAAGAGTTCCAAACATTGTGATATTGGATCTGGGTGGTCTTAAAGAATGTATACCAACTTATTAATGGTGTCCTTATATTTTATGATTACATGAAATTGTTATAAAAACCCCATCCACTTGTAATGTCTATATTTCTAAATCTTACTCCGTGTCTGCAAACATTGTAGTGGTTGTTGATTAGTGCAGATGATGGTTTCCTTTCCCATCAAATAGTGCTTCAATTTATTAATAGATTGAACCAAAGCATATATTTGCTTGTCATAGGTAGGGTATTTCAAGACTCTTCCACGGGATATTTCATAATGATAGCATATCAAATTACCTCCCTCATCAAGAGCAATCCCATAGCATATCCACTTCCGTTCATCTCCACTTGGAAAAACTTCTACAAATTGGGTAATGCAAGAACTAGTGTTTAACTAATCTTTTATTTCAACACTTCAAAAGGTTTCTCTCAATTCCTTCCCCACTAGAAACTCTTATCACTCATTATTATGGCATGGAGTGGCACTGCCACAATGGAAAATGAATGCTATAAACTTTTGTAGGTACTATATTTCCCCCACAAATCTCTTAAATTTAATGAAATTAATAGAAGTTGGTCACTTGATGATAGTCTCCATATTTGTAGCATCAATATTGAGTTCCCATCCACCAATAACATACTCTAAATACACCAATCATTGCTAAGAAAATTTACATTTATTAAGGTTTTCCAACAATTGATGTTGTTTCAAGGTCTCTAATACCTACATGAGATATGAGATATCCTCTTCCCAAGTGGAGCTATAAAAAATATATATCATCTAAATACACTATTACATTTAATGAATATAGAAAGGTATTAAATACATCACTCATAAAACACATAAATATATATGGTGCATTGCATACCAAAAAGTGTTACCAGTCATTGATATAGACCTTTCCTTATCTTGAAAGAAATCTTTCTATTGTCTTCTTATTCAACTTGTCTCTAGTGGTATTCTGATTTGAGATCCAAATTGGTGACTTGTACTTGGAACATTTCCACTAATCTAGCAAGTCATCAACCATGGGAAAAGAGTATCAATTCATGAAGTTGATCTTATTCATATCTATGTACACAATACACATTCTAAAATTCACATCCTTCTTTGTCATTACGTTAATTGGTGACCCACAAGGTGAGATTCTTAGTTGAATTATTCCATGCTCAAATAGTTGTTGCAATTGTTTCTTCACCTCATCTGCTTCTAGGATGGACTATCTATAGTAACAATGCAATGTTGGGAAAAGGGAAGTTAGGAAACAACTATATCTCATGCTCCACTTCCCTCTTAGGAGGTAACCCTTTAGGCTCCTGGAACAATTCTCTATAGACATATAAAATCCCCTCCAACTAATGTTTATACTCCTTAGTACATCCCTCCAAATATGCCTTTAATTTACCAATTCATATACTAGTTGATTCTAAGCTTAAAAATAGAAACACAAACTTCATACTTGAACTTATAAGTTCCTTAGCCTAGTTATAAATTACCAGAGAGATATTGGGTTTACCATTTTTTTCAATGATGATGATGAAAAACTTCCCATCCTTGGTTAGGAAGTAATAGCTCTCTCTCTTCATGAAGATTGCATCCATCATGTACATGTAAAGGCTTCCAAACACTACACCACACAAACCAAGTGGTATTACATATACCTCCACTTCATCAATGTAGCTTGCAGTTATAGTAAATTTGATCTTACACTACTTAGTGACCGTCAACTCTTAATATTTATTTATCCACCCCAATGGATATGGGTGAGGATGGTCACAAACCTCCAATCCAAGATTGCTTACCACATCCTCTACTCTAAGGTTGGCCTATGAATCAGAATCAAATAGAGCATCCACCTTCATCTTCTTGACTTGGATATTGATATGGAAGAGTTTAGTCATCTCATTTTTTTCCTTGGGATGGGGGCTACTCAGGGTCACCTCCTTATGTATTGTAGTGAAAAAAATATTTTCATCTACATTTGAACTACTCTCTACCTCATTGTTTGACTCCATAGTTAGCATATTCTTCTTCTTGACATCATTCTTGTGGTCATATAGATTCAAATATATATGAACTACAAGGAGAACATCTTGTAGTGGAGGTTTTTACGGAACCTCCCCAAACAAATTTTACTTTCATTGTTTATAGAGGAGGGTGTTAGCGGAGGTAAACGAGTGGAATTTTTTGCGAAGATTTTTTTATCGCTGTGCATATAAAAATGATGCCCTAATGCCTAACTATTCAAAATCACCATCATACATTATAATAAAAAACAAGCATCGAATAAAGTGCCCCGGTGTCGTTGAACACTAGGACTTGATGCATATCCTTGTCATCATGTGCACCACGGTAGGGTAAATAAAAAATATCTTCAAATTGATTTTCATTATTACACTTCATCCTATGTTTCCAAACACTCAATAAAGAATAGATGCTCACTCTCCTTCCAAGGACTCTTGTTTGTAGTGCTCTACAGTGAGTTCGATAGCTCCACTGATAGATTCCACATATTTCCAAATTTTGGAAACTACCACGAATTTTAATTTATTCTCAACCATGGAAACATGCCTCCTAATGACACAATATTCCAAGTAAATTGTGCATGACCTTCCTATTTTCATTTTCATCAGATTCAAATTTGAATTTGGCTTGAAATTCGACAATTTTTCAATTGTTTTTCCAATTCTGTGTGGTGTTCTTGAACACTTCAAATCACCCCGAAGTGGTGCATCGTATGCATAAATGCATAGTAAGCACCACAACCAATGTGTAGAGTCTAACAATATGCATTGGTTCCATTCAAATAAAAACACCACGATTAATTTTAAAAAATAAACATAGTGGTGTGTCTTTTTTGATGCCCCATTACTAATGTGTTACAAAAGACAACGCACCGCTAACCAACATGTCCGTGCACTAGGATCAATGGAGCATCAGTTTGTTTAATTTAACCAAGCACACCACTAGGTTTTCAACCCATAAAATTTAGCGTAGCAGTGCGTACATGTTAACCAAATACACCGATGCTATTAAAATAATCACATCAAGAAAAATAATGTATGACTTGGCATATTGGGGTGTCTCATTACATGCTCTGTTGTTGGTACTCTATACAGTACAACGCACCTCAAAACAAAATATAGGTGCTCCAATAACACAGTAGCACCGATGCATCCATATTAACACATCGCACCCCTTAATTTGCAAAAAAATAATTTAACCTAGTAGTGCCCTTAGATCCAACAAATGCACCGGTGTTGTAAAGATCACAGCACCATTCCAAATATTTTACAATCTAACATCATGGAATGTCTTATGGAATGCACTACTAAATACATGTTGGTGTGACAATATACATGGTCCACTAGTGTGTAAACTCTAACATTACACATTGGTGATGTTCAAAGAAAAGAACTATGATAAATGTTTTAAAATAAACATAGAGGTGCATCCTTAGTGATTCCCCATAACCATTGTAGTATAGAAGATAATACACCACTAAAAAACATCTAGGTGCTCTAGGAACACAGGAGCACCAGCGCATTTAGTTGAACCAAGTGCATTGCCAAGTTTGCAGGACATTAAATTTAGCATAGAAATGTGTCAATGTTAAGAAAATGCATTGGTGTTGTTAAAGAAATCACACTGGGAAAATATTTAAATACTTGTCATATCGAGGCGTTTGTTTGGATGCCTCATTACAGGTTCTCTATACAACACAACACACTGCTAAATAATTTAGCGGTTCTCCAATAACAGGGTAGCACAAGTGCATTAGTATTAACACATCGCACCAGTTAATTTGCAATAAACAAATTTAACCTAGTGGTGCCCCCACATCCAAAAAAAAACCAGTGATGTAAAGAGCATGGCACTAATCTAAATATTTCAAAATTTAGCAGTGTGGTGTGTCTTATGGGATGAACCACTAAAATATGTGTTTGTGCAACAATAAATGTGGAGCATCGGTGAATGATAGTAACAAAAACAATAGGAAATGTTATTTTTCTGATGTAGAGCACTGGTAGCGGTGCATAGTGATTATTTTAGGCACACCGATTACTTTTCTACATTTTTTTGAAAACATAAGTTAATTTTAGTTTTTGTTAAATACAATTTATCTATATGTGTGTGTGTTTTATAATTTCAATTCATTTTTTCTATATATATGTGCCTAAAAATATTTGTATGTGAATCAAAGATGACTATAACAAGAGGAGGAGGAACATCATTGAGTCAAAGCGTACAACTTTTTATGTGAGTTGGAGGCCCTGGAGAGGGAGAGGGAGTTTTTCATTCACCCTATTACACAACAGACACATGTCATTTTGAGGGATGTTGGTCGTCTCAATTTTTATGAGGATGGTACATCCCTTAGGGATGACTCTCCATTGTTACAATATTTTATCTGTCATTGTGATCATGGTCTAAAGGAATTCAGAGTTAGTCTCGATCAGTGGTATCATCCCATGGAGGAGGATGTTTATTTCACTATTGGGTTGTGTAGGAGGGGGGGGGGGGGT
>ML803147.1:155048-180188 GCA_009831015.1 Picea engelmannii
AAACAATGATCATTTGAGCTACTAGTTAAAAAAAAAAAAAACAAATACACCGAATAAACTCTAATTGAACATCACCAACATCTGCAATATCTTTTGTCTCAACCACTGGTTCAATTCGCAGCAGCGCTATCATTAAAATGACAAATAAATTAGTCATCCAAATAGCAGTGAGCATCTTTGCTTTCACCATTCGAACAGTTCCTAGTTGTGCCCTCATCGAGAGTGAAGTCCCGTATTAGTGGCTCTTTATGTGGGATCTGATTTTCTATGCCACCGCTGGTGACATGGACGCAATCCAGATGAAACCTGTACAAAAGAGTCAACCAGTGAAATCGGGTTGCACATGCATGCCCAAAAAATCATAGAAATAGGTTCATATTAGTGAAAGAACCAGCCTGAAAAAAAATTATGTTCGCAAGGAAATTATAAGTTGTGAGGTATTGGTGTAAAAAGGATGCCACTGTCAAAACATAAAATCTTGAATCTATACAGGCATGGAGGGAGCTTGACCAACAGGTAAATATCTTGCAGAAAACTAAACGAAACTGTCTTCCTAGTCAGCCTAAGAATAGGTCGTGTTTGTTGCAACTCCTCCTCAACTTACTTGAAAAAAACTAGATCCCAGCATGCGCGGCTGCCAAAATCATTAGCTTGGATATCCGTTTTTCCTATGTTTGTATAGGTATCCCGGGAGAAGAGGTCAGTATAGTGTCATATCAAGAAAGCACACCTGCCCAAGATTTTATCACTCTGTTTCTTATAGAGATATTGTTGGCCCATTCGGTGGCTTTTCAATTAATTGTAAAAACCCAAGCTAGCAGAATAAAATTCCTGTCATTCTTAACCCGCTTTGCCTTAGCCTACCCACTAAGATGCTAGGTAGTCTTCTTCGCTTGGATTTGCTATCGTGATTCTAGTCCTGTCGAAAAGTGACTTGGTTGATCCATCTCTTGTCTTGACTCTGCATCAGGTTCCTTCCTTTCTCTCGGGTATCTCTCTAGCCATAGCACTCCAACCCTCGCAGTGCTCGCCTTTATTTGTACTCGAACGATTGGGTTCCGTTTTTGCATTTTTTTGATATGGGAACAAGATATCATTACTTATCGAGATCGAAATTTATGTTTCTTTTGGCCTTAGATTGAAATCACTTGGTATTACTTATGAGATACTTACATTGAAGCATGCTAAAAGGAGGTTGTTTAGTTGGTAACTGTGTAATGAATTCATCTTTCTCAAAAAACACTCTTGCTTATACGTAGTGTTCCCCACTCTTCAAACTTGTAGCACTATGCATACATGTTGATCACTTCCTTGCGGATCATTGAAGTTTTTCGGACTGCATCCTTCATGGCCTTAAAGTCTCCCTCAAAGATACTGTCACCCCCGGGAGATTGGCTTCAATCCCGCCAATAACTATTCCTGCACTACCAGAGGAACGTCAGACTGTGTTTTTTATTCTCTGTCAATGCAAAAAAAGACTCAGGCCGACATGAGCAGCAAGAATGTTGCCTTGCTTTTCAAACCCACTTGCATGATCGACACCTGTCGAGGCTTCACAGGAACCTAAAAAATTGTATTCAGAGTAGAGACAGTGGAGACTTTGGCATAGATCATCTTTAAACCCATATCTCAAATCACCCTACTTTCACTCACAGGGGACAAACCATCCTTTTAACGTTTAATTTATAGTAAATGGATTGTCTTCAAATCCAGATATTTTCATAACCTCACCATAGATGGGCACATAGGAGAGATTGTATAATAAAATTGAGTAATAATTACAGGTATTTTATTCATCTTAGTGGCATCACGTCGACATTAAAGTTTTTATTAGCCAACCCAGCGTCTCCATGAATGCCACTGCCAAACATTATTATCAGAGTTGACATTATTACTCATGAATTTGGTAAAAATACTATAAAAATAATAATGTAATTACTGGAATCATGATCACATCAATGAGAAACGCATCGATGCCTGATATACAAAGTAAACGATGTCAATTATAATGTCTATAGCAGGCTTTGCCTTTACCCCTACAGGATCAACTTCAACTGGAATTGGAATGCATTATTTGTTGTCCCTGTCGAAATTCGATATAAATCCTTTAGCTAGTGACATAACTCTAATCCACCTAAGTTCCCTTCATGGATTACTCTCTCTCGGGCCGGCTTCCTACCCTGAAAGACATCATCCGCCCAACTTTCCAGTTTTTGATTGCTCAAATAGTAGGCGTTGGAAACCCCAAATCCCACCTTGGGTAGGGTGGTTGGCTTCTCCATCACCAGCCTCTATATTAGTTTCATATTATGCAAGTGATGGTACTGGATCAAGGTAAATTACTATCTTTTCGCTCAACTTCCACTCTTTGGTGAAGATAAAACAACCATAACCAAAATAAAAAATAAGGGGGCCGCTTATGAAATACAAATTCTATATTATAATGCTACGCATAGCTACACGACAAAAGGACGCATAGCATGGATGCATTGATCTACACTCGTAATACAACATAGATGCATCTATTCATGTTAACGCATATAATAGTCTTGACTAAAGGTGGCCATAATAAAAGCAAGCTTCATTCCAGCTATAGGTTGTAACACCATCATGTGCTTTGGTGAGTGCCGAGATAAAACGATTTCAATGGTAATTCAAATACACGTACCGTTAATGCAGTTGAATCTTATCTGACGCACTTATAACCTTCTAGGCAACGAATCGAAAAAAGAATTCACACTCAAGGAAGGTAGAGATACCTTGAGACAAAAACCTAATAACTAAGCATGAATAGCTCTGGTAGCCAATTCGTGACAATTCACATGAGTGGCATGAAACGTTTAAAGTGCACCGCGCAGTGAGCTTGTCTTAGCAGAGTGTTAAAAATGTTGAATCCTATAATCACAATAGCATTTGCAAACGAGGAATAGCAATCAAATCCATTATTGTTGAAAATCCAAGTATGGAAGTAACAGAGTGCTCACATGTGTGCATGGGTTGTTGACAGTAACCAGGCCGATACAAACCTAATACTAATGTTAATATAAGTATTGGGTTGTTTCATCGCTCTCCGTAGGCTTGCATTCTTTTCCATGTGCTAACCATCAATGTCAGATTGGGGAAAGGGAGGCAAGACACTCAGTCCCTTTGAATTCGCAACCAATAATCTTGTGATCACTGGCCTCTTCACTGTCAACACATCGAGAAAAGCTATCAAAAGCCAAAGAAGCAATCCATGCAATTAGTTGAGGTTACAAAGACAAGTTAGTTTGGAGGAAAGCTTTTGTATCTGTGAGAGGTGTTGTCCTCTAGAGTATTGGATGAATTCCATTCGCATATCTAGACTTATAAATACATCTTCCACTTGGCTCACAATGCACTTGATTATGCAATGAATGATGAATTTTCGTGAGTTTTGCTTCAACATATGGAGTATTTCTCTAGCAACTTCAACACGACAGCGAGGGTGTAGTGAACTATCATTACAATCAATAACACATTGGTATCATGTCTTAGAAGAAATGGTTTGGCTTGCAAGGTATTTTGCATCATAAAGAAACTGGAAACTGGCCCATGAGCTTTATGTCGATTCTTGTGCCTATGTTGGATTTTATGAAGAAAGTTGATTCTTCTTTTTTTTCATGCTCATTGAATGTCTCTATTAGACACAATGCTTCATTACACTAATGTTTTTTATGTCAGAATTGTTTTCTTGATTTGTTGTTACTTGATGCTTAGGAATGCTAGAATTGAATGCTTTGAATATTCAATTATATCTGACGATGTATAGGTCTGATCATGTAGAAAAGCAATTGATATTAATACAGCAAATCGACGAGAATCATACTCTAACCCAACTTCCAATTGCTTGAATAAATTTGACAGTGGATCTAAGAAGCATATTTAAACTTTCATAACTTTAGTGACATGGATCAGCAAGCAACTGAAGATTTGATAACGTCGAGACAGTATTGTTATTAAAACGTTTTGTAAAGAATGCCAAGGAATGCAGATCCGACTTTAATGTAGAGTGTTTTGTTTTTCTCTTTTTCATTTTCTTTTGGTGTGTATTATCGGAATAAAACAAAAACCATGAAAATTATAAAACCACAAAAAAAAACATTATAAAAATCAAAATTAGAAAAATCAAAACATTACAAAATACATAAAAAAAAAGTATAAAAATCAAAATATTACAAATGGACATTCTCTAATTCCTGGAAATAGTATTCTTAACACTAATTTGTTTTTCTTGAATCACTTCAAACAACAATCAACACTGGAATAAGCGTGCAAAAACAGGTATAAGAACGCATTTTATTTCTTTTACTTTGCCACATTTGTACTTATTTTTGCATGTTATGTTTTTCTTCGAACATATCACAAGTTTTCATGTAGAATTTGTACTAAGTTTTTTCAGGTTCACGGTCGATCGTATCTTGCTGCTGAAGTGATTTTCTCAAAACTTTTAAAAGAAAAACATGCTTTCATGACTGCTTGAAGGATCTGAGTCTTATCGCACACATCATGACGTTTGTTGTTACACAAAACCTATCCATACAACCATTCCACATCATGAATTCTTTCCCCACATCTCTCCTTCAAAGCGCATTGGTCATCCCTATGATGAGGTCTATCTTCCATTCCCTTATCCTTCATGACTTCGCACACGCCTATATTTATGAGTCGCATACATCTCTTTCCTATTTTTCCATTAATTTTACCTTACAAATAAAACCATTTAGTTCCCTTTTGGACGACTACATTACCCTGCTTTCTTTTTCATACACATTATTGCTACTGAGATCTTTTCATTTATAGTCCTACCAATATTTTTACAAACTCATGTTGACTGATGTGGGATTCCTTAAGGCCCACCTTTCAACAAGTCTTTCCCCATCGACCTCAACACCTTATCTGGGATACAGACTAGAGTCCATTTGAGTACCTAGAGGCTTGCATGCCTTAATGGCAAGTTCTCTCACTGACAATCATGGGAATACATCAATGTCCCTTGATCATCAGATCTTGCAAGTGGCTCGACATCAGCTCATTCATTCGCACTTTGCAAGATGTACTCGGGTACCTTGGAACTCATTGACATCAATGATGAGTTGTCTCTCATTGGTTAACGACATTCATCAATGGTCGTTAATACAGTGACTTCTCTTCATGCTCGACATCAACACATTCATTAGCATGACTAGAATTGTACCATCAAGTTTCGCAACGGGTGAAAACTATACAATTTTCCATGACTCCTCAGTAGTTACAGCAGCATGACTTCAGCTATATGAGAGTACTAAAGTTTCTTACTTCCTCCTTTCCATGATTCATCAGCAGTAGTTTAGATTCCTCCACTTCACATTCTTTGATCCAACAGTGATAGCAGTCGCAGTTACAGCAACAGTCTCCTTTCACATGATCCTGCAATATTGACATCTTACATGCTCCAGTAGCAGTCTCCTTTCACATGATCCTACAGTATTGACATATTCCATGCTCCAACTTCCACATCATCCATATTCCTATTGCATCGTTCATCAACATTTTGGGTAAGTGGAGGTATGTTGTTTTCTAATATTTAATCATGCAATTCATTACATGTCAGAGTGAATGAATTTGGTAAAATCCCTCACCGTGCTTCCTTTCCTTTTCACTTCTATGACTCATGCCATGTTGCATGAGGTCATGCAACCAATTCAGTTGGGGGGAGGGGCAGGGGGGGGACTATATTCGCTATCATCACTCCATTTTTCCACTACCATTATTCCATTTTTCGTCTCATTTACCATTTACCAACATTTTTTTCTTCCAACGATACTCTGTTGCACTTTGCTTCATAAGCACTGATATACATATTGGCATGATTCACAAATATGAAAAAAGGGCTTTATTATACTCGGTGATGTTTCCTTATGCACATTGATAGCTTATCTATTCCAGCAAGTAAATGGGTAAATTATTATCATAATAGCAAGAGAACAAATAATCAAATGAATGTTGTTTACACAAGAACCAACATTTTATTATTATAACAGCAAGAAAAAAAAAATTAATAACGAAATGAATGTTGCTTACATAAGAACCAACATTCATTCGCTATCATCACTCCATTTTTCCACTACCATTATTCCATTTTTCGTCTCATTTACCATTTACCAACATTTTTTTCTTCCAACGATACTCTGTTGCACTTTGCTTCATATGCACTGATATACATATTGGCATGATTCACAAATATGAAAAAAGGGCTTTCTTATACTGAGTGATGTTTCCTTATGCACATTGATAGCTTATCTATTCCATAAAGTAAATGGGTAAATTATTATCATAATAGCAAGAGAACAAATAATGAAATGAATGTTGTTTACACAAGAACCAACATTTTATTATTATAACAGCAAGAAAAAAAAAATTAATAACGAAATGAATGTTGCTTACACAAGAACCAACATTCTTTATATTCATGGTTGTCACACAAGAACCAACCATAATAAAATGTCAGTTGTTACTCATGTAAATCCCATCTCGGAAATATTCATTATCATCACTCAAAGCCAAAATTCAGATGCCAAAATTTCTTGAGAAGATCTATGCACAGTTACATGAGGACATGCAACAAGTTCAGCTGGGGGGTATGTTGGGACTCAGAAATCTCATATTTCCATCCACCTTTCCCTTCATCAGTCTTCACATTTCATTTCCCCATTAACCTTTCATGATACCATTTTCATAATTAAATATGGGTTAAACCTTATTATTTTCCAAATCATTTATTTTAGTATTAAAAGGGAATTTGTGATTAAATATTAGAAAATTGACATGTTTTCATATATCTAAAAAATGTGTGAGCTTTATCATGTGTAGGAATATGTGAAGGATTAATTCAAAAGACTTCTCGAATACTTCCTCCACCATTTCAAGATGCGAGGAGATAATTCATTCCTAATCCAAGGAGAAGATCATGGATATTTGGTTGTCATATCTTATCCAAGATATATGAGAGATATGTGTGAGGATTTGAAGGGATTATATTTTGTAATAAAGGGAAATGGGTTGAGATAAAAGTGAATTAGTAATTATGAGATGTTTATCTTCTTTTCAAAGCTCTGATGTATAAAAGAGAGTGCCCTCTCTTCATGAGGGGGAAGGAGAATCATTATGATGTAGAAGGAAGGAGAGAATCATTATTATGTAAATGATGAGAATCATTATTATTGAGGAGAAGAATTATTATTATGTAGATTAAGGGAATTGTTATGAGATAGGTTCTTGAGGAGAATTGTTATGATGTAGATTGGATTCTTGAAGAGACTCCTTTTGTAAACCTACATGTTCAAGATTAATTCAAGTTTGGATTCATTGATTTTGTCTCTCTTAGAAGTTATCATCTGTTGATCTAAAAGCTTTCATGTTGGCATCGACAAGGGCCACCGATCCATCTTGGTAATCTTATTGTAAATTGTTAGTGTAGATTTTCATTTCGTGTATTTGTTATTTTGATTTCATGTTATTTTGATTTCATGTTATTTTGTTTGATTTCACTATTCAAATTTGTTGCAAAGTGTGGTAATGCAGGAACAGTTGGATATCTCCATATTTCACCATACATGAGCTTTAATGGAGCATTCCACTTGTTAGTTTAGTTGCTCTAGGAGATAGAATCAAAGTTCATATTTTCTTTTCATGAGCCATCAATGAACATGTCCATCACCTGAGCAAGAGTTTTTTTCTTGTTTATGAGTTTTGCTTTCCAGCTTTTGAATTGTGTGAAGATTGTTATTTTTAAGAGTGTGTTGGTTTCTAAATGGTTTTCTTATCTAATCTATACTAAAAAGACATAGGAACCTATCTGTTATCGACACATCTAGTGCATCAACTATACTGATTACGAATCTCGGTTGATAATTTATGTTTGGTAATATATTATGCATATAATTGCACCAACAGGGTTGTTGGATGAGATCGATTTGATATGAGGCAGCTTCATGTGGTCGCAAAAAACTGACTATTGGAGGGTCCCTTTTAGATGTTTTGATTTCCATAGAGTAGACCATATGTAGGCTCAGTGTAGATGAATTATGTCATGCTTCCCTCTCTTTCAAAAAATATGGAAAAGGAAGTAATTATCGAAGGCGTGTGATATTGATAAGGTGAAGTCCTCTTCGGGAATAGTTGAAAGTGCAAGCAAGTATTTGGACCATGTTTCTCTAGTTACCTCTCCCAAGAAGGCATGCTTGATATTTTATACTAGTAAGTCTCACTCTCATGTTGATTCAAATAATTATTGGAAGCTCTCAATTAATCCAGAGGTCAAAGTGAATTTGGATCCTTTGTTCCATGTCTCAAATCCCTCATCCTCTCTTGTCAAAATTCTTGTGGGTATGAAATTATCATCCTCTTCTTTGAATATATTAAACCCTTCCAATCAAGTGGGGCCCTACTTTCCCCCCATGGATATCCCTAAAAAAATCCTTATGATGGGCCCTCGCATCAGTCAGAGGATGACTCCTTCAATTTCCTCCAAGTTGACTATCAAGTATAACTATTTTGTATGTTCCAAAACCAAAAAGGGTTCAAAGGTATTTTTCTCCATGGGACTAGATTTAGATAAAGGTCATGGTGGTCATCCAGGCTACAATTCATTTATTTCCTTAGAATAGTCAAAGGCATTGAAATAAATTGTGTGTGGAAAATAATCTACAATTGTTCATGCTCTCATAGTAGGGAGAGCCCAAGAAGGTGGTCTAAAATGATTATGTTATCCTTCAATGCATGGGGATTTGGGGTTTCTCATAAATTCATAGCCATCAAAATGACTTTTTAGGGTTGCAAGACATATTTTGTAATGATTTGGGAAACTATGTGCAGTGGTGTAAAAGCAATATATTTTTTTCAAAGTTTCTAAAGTGATTGGTCATTATGTACCATTAACTCTGTTGAATTCTAGGGAGGACTTATCTTAGCATGTACCCCTAGGTATAAGTCTCTTTATTTCTCCATGCTTCCCTAAGGAATCGTGGTGGACTTGGTTGATCTAAATCTGAATTGTTTGATCAGATTAATAAATGTTTATGGACCATATGCAGAAAGGGTTCATTTTTGGGAAGGGGTGAGTAGTTCTATGTTCCTAATTGCTCCTAATGTCATATTAGGAGGAGATCTCAATTTTAATCCCTCCATTAGGGAGGTTTGGGGAGCTCGCCCCCTCCAAGATCCAAAAGAAATGTTTTTCAACAATTGGATTGATCATAATAATTTGATTGATCTAGAGCCACTAAAAATATATCAAACTTGGTGAAATGGAAGGAAAGGAAAGGATTTGTTGGCCAAGAGGCTAGATAGAGTTATAATTTCATAAATCATGATTGATTATCGATGGAAAATAAAATCTAAAGTGGTAGTTTGGGGGATATTTAATATCATGCCCATAGTGATGGAGGTTGATAGGAAAATCTCTAAGACACATTCCCCTATAAAATTCAACCACGCTTGGCTCTTGGAGGAGGATTTCAAAAAACTTATAATGTCTATATGAATTCCCTTGGTTGAGTACGATGGTCATTTCCAGATAATATTTCTCGAGTTAAAAAAGCTATCAGTCATTGGGACAAAACTTTGAATGATAAATTTTCCTTGCAACTTCAAGAACTGGAGAATCAGATTGGTTCCTTGTTGATTGATGGATAGGTAGACTGAATTTCGAAAGAGGATGGTTTAAATATGAGTAAGTTAATGCAAAAAATAAATTACCTACTATATTATGAGGAAACTAAGTGGTGCCTAAAAGTAAGAGCTATATGGTTAAAGGAGGGAGACGGCAAGACAAAAATTTTCCTTAAATTTACAATCCAACGCAAAATGATTAATTCAATTTGGGAGATTTAGGATCCTCGAGGGTGTTTGGTCTCTTCATTTGAGGACATTGTTGAAGCAAGGAAGTATTTATTCTCAAATATTTTTAAGGCCCCTCTTGGATGCCCTATTGCTGAAATTATGAAGGTAATATCCCTATTTCCGAAGTCCATAATGGAAGAGATTAATGAATCTATTCAAGAGGAGATTTTGTAAAAACAAATTCTATCATCTCTTTATTCTTTCCAAAAAATAAGAGTCTCGGCTCTGATTTCCTCACTGTATAATTCTACTTAGGTTTTTATGAGTTTCTAAAACATGATCTTTTGAAAGTAGCTCTTGAATCTCAAAGTTCTGAGAAAGTGTGGGGTTCCTTTAATTATATCTATCTATCTCTAATCCCTAAGGGAAAACAATCAGTCTCCTTCGAGGATTTTAGGCAAATTTATTGTTGCAACCTGATCTATAATATCATCACCAAGATCATAGGCAATCACTTAAATCCTCTTTTTTGTAAAACAATTTTTGAATAACAATATGGTTTTTTGAACAGGGGTCAGATCCATGATTATCTTTAACCCATGAAGTTCTTCATTCCATAAAAACTAGAAACATTCCCTCCATTGTTATGAATTTGGATATTTTCAAGGCCTATGTCAAAGTTAATTGGACTTTTTTTAGATTAGCCCTTATCCAAATGGGGCTCAATTTAAACTCAATGAATTGGATTATGGGTTGCATAGAGTCTTAATTCTTTGTTTTTCTAATTAATGGTTCTCCATCTGAATTTTTTTGGTCATCAAGGGGCTTTTATTAGGTATTTCCTTTATCCCCTTGTATCTTCCTCTTAGTTGCAGATGGTCTGAGCAAACTATTCATCCATGTTTGAAGGAGGGTTCTAATCAAAGGATTAAAAATAACGTCAGTAGAAATCCTAACTCATTTGTTATATGTTGATGATGTAATAATTTTTAGTTCAAGGTCAACTCGTGATTTTAAAACATGGAAATGAATCCTGGATTCCTTTTTTTTAGCAAATAGAATGCAAATGAACTTGGACAAATTAAAATTTCTCTATAATGAATTGAGGGAGGATGTCAAGACCCAGTTAATGGAAATCCTTCCTTTCACTTGTAGAAGTATCAAATCAGGTATGAAGTATCTTTGGTTTGAACTTAAACCAAACCCATATTCTTATGATGACTAGGTATGGATCATAAAAAAAATCAAACAAGGATTTCCTCCTAGACGCATTATTGGCTTTCGCGAGGAGGAAGATTGGTGTTGTGGAAATCAGTTCTCAGCAACATTTTAGTGTATGGGAAAACGATCACCAAAATCCCAAAAGGAATTTTTTCAAGAGAAAGGAAATTATGCTTTATATTCCTATGGAGGGGAAGAAGGGACTCTAGATGAATCCCACTAGTTAAATGGAATCATATTGTTATTCCTAAGGAGATCGGAAGATGGGGTATTAAAAATATCTTCTGGTTTTGCAAATCATATCATGTGGAGACTCATTCATAATAAAATATTGTGCGGTTGAGTCTTCTCTTCCAGGTACTTTCCTGGTTTATCGATAGTGGATTGGCTCATATCACCATGAAATTCATGGGTAAATGGTTCGATAGGGTGGAAATCTTTAATTGAGGATTTTCCTTTGATCAGAAATCGATTAGCTTGGAAAATTGGCAATGGGAAGAATATTAGGATTGGTGAGGATCCTTGGGTCAAATCGAGTCCGGGATTCAAACTTTTTGGGGAGTTGGTTGATGAGATACATTTCATAGGGGTATATTATTTTTGGGATGCTTGAGTAGGAGGTGTGGATGTGTTGGGCACAGTGATTGGAAGTCTACAAATATTTTGGAATTATAGGAGAAATAAAAGCAGGAATGAGAGGCATATATAGGTCTGTTGAACACTGATTTTATTATTCTATATGAGGAGGAAGATTTTGTAAGTTGGGTGAGGAATGAGAATATAGGACGCTACACATTTAAATTAAGTTAACAAACACTAGTTTAGAAAGAGTTTGAGGGAGATAAGAAATGGTGGTGCCATTTTTCTAGGGTCTTTGCTCCTGTAAAGGTGAAAATATGTGTCTTGTGATGGAAAATAAAATTATCACATGGGACAACGATCTAAAGTGAGGGTAGTCAGGGCCTAATCATTGTGGTTCGTGTAAGGTAGAAGAAGTCATATCGCAACATGTATTTGTCTCCTTCTCTTTCTTGTAGAAGGTGGTGTCTAATGCCTCGGTGATTTTTAATATTCTATCACATAAATTGGAATGTGAGCTTTGTATGTGTTTAAAAAAATGGAGGGATGATGTTGATTTTGGTCTTTTCCTTTCTTCTTAATTTATTTTATTTGGTAGGTGATAAATGTTATTATTTTATAGGACAAGTTTATTTCCTCAGGGGAATTTGATGGTATGGTCTCAAAGTTGGCCCATGAGTTTAAGTTGGAGAACAAAAGCCCCAAGATTAATAAGACAACCAAGTTGTCTATAGAAATAGATATCCCTTGGGGATATTTTTATGTGGAAAGTTAAGGTCACCTCACACGATGTGCAGTAGGGATTATTTTATATATTTTTAAAACACATTTCTTTAATATTCATTATGCTCTAAGAAATGGATCTAATACTAAAGCTTAGTTATCTTCTCTATGGGCCTTTTTATTTGTGGAAAACTCTTTGAATTTGAGAAAATTTTATATTTTAAGGGACTCAAAGGTTGTGATAAAATGGGTTCATGGGAAACATGATTCACAAGTGGTGAGTCTTAATTCGTTGAAGGCACATATCCACTCTTTCCTCTCTAAGATAGAATAGTTTTCTTACAGCCATATCTATAGGGATAATTCGTTGAAGGCACATATCCACTCTTTCCTCTCTAAGCTAGAATAGTTTTCTTACAGCCATATCTATAGGGAGCTCAATTCTACAATAAACAAGCTATCAAAGGAATCTCTTACTTTGGTGGATGGGGCATTCATCTTTCATGAATTCTATGATGGAAATCCCCTTGGGGATATGTCCTTTCTACTATAGCCTCAAGGATCATTAAATTATGAAGTATATGACACTATTACATTGGGCCATTTTTCAACAATTTATCAATGCATTTGCCTCGCAAAATCGTGAAGCTTCCAATGAATACATCAAGCTATTTTCGTTGTTAAACACGTGTCACACGATAGATGAACAAACAATCGTTGTTATTTCAATGAAATTTTTCACAAAAAATTAAGTTGAATATCAACACAAAGTTCATGTAAAGAGACAAAAAAGTTCATCTGATGATGGAAAAACATTGGTCAAAAAATCAACATATGTTTGTCGATCGTTCAACATGTATTTTTCGATCTGTCATTGTAAGTTTGTCGATCTGTCGACATATATTTTTCGAAAGAGCATGTAAAAAGAAACAAAATTGTGTCTAATGATAGACTTTGCACTAAGATCATTGCTTTATTGTGGACTTTTAGGTTGACTTTGTACTAAGATCATTTCCACTAGGATTGTAATAAATTACTCACTAGCTCATGGGGAATAATGAATTGGTCAAGCCTTACTTCAAATGGCAAGGTGGAAATTATGTTTCCATATGGAAAATTTAGTGGGAGAAGATGGTTAATTTTTTAAGTGTTATCAAGAGGTCGAACATGGGCATACGAGAGATTTTCTCATTTTTAGAAGTTGGATAATGGATTATCATAATAGAGAGTGATATAATAGTAGTGTGATGTTACTTAGGTAGGATTAAATATGATGCTAAGGTATGGCAGATAAGTGACGCAGCACCCCCTGCCTTAATAGGTTCTGCGCAACCTCTCGGTCTTAGGATCGTTCCCGAATTCTTCCTTCAGCCAAAGTGGCTCCCTCGGATCCCTATCAAAATCCCAAGAATCCGATCCATAGGTCCTTCATGAAGCGCTACCCTGCACAACATGCACTCAACGTGAGTCTTCACCTATACATGGCCTCTAGATATGACCGCGACCTTTTTCTGAAAAAGGAAATTTCGGGTTTCACGATTTCGTGAACCCTGATGTCATGAGTTCCTGACTCTTAGATCCCTTGATCTCCAAAATGCCAAAATGTCAAAGTGACTTTAACAACAATTAGCCCCAGACCGCATCTCGTCCATGTGACCACTTCCTTCGTGATCACAGCCTAACTCTGAAGGTATCTCGTGTTTCATGACTTCGGGACTTTCGACGCCAAGTGTTCCAACTCCTTGTCCCCGGGATGGCCGAAATGTTGAATCCCAAATTTCCAAAATGTGTGACCGCAGCCCCACTCCAACAATACATCACTTTCGGGACTTCGGGGTTCCCAACGCTAAAGTGCCCGCTTCTTGTCCTTGGGATGGCCGAAACGCCGAACCCCGAACTTCCAAAATGATGAAGTCTGAGACCGCAACCCAAATCCACGATGCGTCGCATTTCACGAATTTGGGGATTTCCAGTGCAAAGCGCCCCCAACCTCTTGTCCTCGGGATTGCTGAAAAGTAGAATCCTGAAATGTTGAAAGATATGGCCACCTCTTCCATGACCTCTCCTTGCTTTTGATCTTTCACATTTCGGTCCTTCATGATGCGAGGATGCCAAAATCCTTGGCCTCTCGTACTCCCGATATCTGAAATACCGAAGTACCGAACCCCGAAACGCTGATCTTTTGCTCCAAAGTTGGGATCAACGACTCATAGCCTATCCTGATCCGACGGCTTGTGTATTTTCAGCATTTCGCAGGTCAAGAGTTCCAAACTCTTACCCTTTGTATTCCCGATAGCCGAAATGCTGAAATCCTCCTTTCAAGAATTTCCCCAAACCCTCGATCGTTGTTGCGCATCCTCTACAAACGGATGGTCATGATCTTTTCATGACTTTGACGAGTCCTCTTCTCTGCATACAAGGGTTAAACCTCATGCTCTTCCTACTAGATCTGATGGCTATCAGTCCATGCTGACGACCCGGATCTGTTCCTCCTGCATGCGCTTTCCTGCCTGCACCTGGACATAGATTCAATGGCCTAGACCTCATCCTCTACCTGATCCGATGGTAGTTGTTTCTGTTTCCTGAGCATGTGCTTCTTCCCCCTGCCTTAGAATATTTATGACACTTCAAAGACCTCGACCTTTGCTTCCTCTGCGAAGCCTGCAACCTTGGCTTTGTCTGCGTTCATAGGATGTTTTTCCTCTTGAGCTCCTCAAACTCTTACCCTCCAAAGGGTGTCTCAGCCTCTACGATTCCTTGCAGCTATGGCTCTGTGCACACAGGCACTTTTCCTCCTGAGCTTAGTACTCTCTAAAACCTTGAAAGGTTTCTTGACTTATGTACTCCTTGCAGAGTCTCTACACACAAAGGTGCTATCTGTCCTGAGCTTCGGGACTTTAGAATAATTCATCTCTCACTCCCACTCCTACTCCACTGACGAGCCTTCAAATGGTTGTTTGTCTGTCAACACTTTACTCAAGTGTTGGCCTGGTGCACTCCTTGCATAGGTATTTATCCTCTTGAACTTCAATTTCTCAGACCTCTAAGGTCTCTACCCCTTTCTCTCCTTGAAAGGATGGAAATGCCCTCTGGCAACTTCCTGCTCAAGCACTCCTTGCTGAGCTTGTAGGGTATTCAGTAACCCTGTGAAGGTCTTCTCCTTGACACTTCTCCTTCTCTCTGAACTCAGACAAGAGTTCCTTCTGTGCACTCCATGCACTCATTCAATGCCCTCCTGGCAGAGCTTTTACAGAATCCTCAATGATTATGTCCTCTAGCCGAACTTGAAATAGAGTTCTCCTCAATGCATCCAATGCATTCGCTCGATGCCCTCTTGGCAGAGCTTCCACGGAATTCTTCAAAAAATATGTCTTCTTTGTGCCTCCTCTGCATAGTCTTACCTCCAAGGTGTTCAGAAACCTTGCGATTTCTCCCTTGAGTCAGTGACTTCCTCTAGTGTGCCCTCCTGGCACATCTCTATCTGAAATTCCACAGAATTCAGAGGTGCACTCCTTGCACTGGCTTACAGAGACCGCAGCACTCTGTCATGCACTCTTGCATGAAGCCTCAAAGAACCCAAACCTAGAATCAAAGAACTCACAGAAAGTAAATTATGTCTATCCCTGCAAATGCATACCTAACATACATCTACAACATATCATCAACACATAAAGACATTCATTCATGAACTCATAAACATGTGGACAACAACATGCAAGAAAAACTGCTTTGTTTGTATTAATCAAGAATGCCTGATTACAATGTGTTCGAGCTCGGATTGCAACAGAGTCTCAGCTCTCTTCTCTTCTCTTATTTTCTCTACTCAACTCTACTACTCAAAGAAAGATGCCAAAAAAAGATCATTTACATGAGGGGGATCTTTGATCTCTTCCCTCCAACCTACCTACTCTATTCAATTACATTGAATTGCATTCAATTTACAATGAATGGTTGTCTTTTCGGATCGGATCTAGATCTCATCCTTACAACCTATTTAAGGCAACCTTTACTAAAGCCTGTGCATATGCATGGCTTTTGGGCTCTACCGGCCTTACAACATTTAATACATTTTTCAAAATTTGAAAACCAATGAGAAGGTTGCGCTTCTCTCCTCCATTGAATGCACACCTGATGTGTTGGATGGTTGACGCACTAGTGGCCTGGAGAAATGCTCCTGCATCATACTCCTCTACTGTGAAAAATTCATGAGCTCTTGCTCATGAAATTCCCAGCATGGCTGTCGAAATCCACCTGGATCCCAAACAGTTCTCTGGAGTTGTCCATCTGCTCCTTTTCTTTGCTGCTACTTCTGCATCTGTTGCCCCGCTACTCTTGCAGGTCTTCCTCTGCTCAGCTTCTCCTTACTGGCAATTTCTTGTGCTGACTTCAACATCATCATTTTGATTTCCTCTATCACCTTGTCCAGCTGCTCTAATGGCTGGATTTTTCCTTGCAGTCTCCTTGGCTGCACTTCTTCCTCATCAGTGGGTAGATCTACCAGATCCCCCATGCCATCTTTTCCCTCTTCTGTGGCACTACTTGGCCACTCTACTACAGATTTCAGGTCTGCAGTCCTCTCACTGAGATGCTGCTCAGCTTCCTCTTTTCACATCTTTGCTTCTACCAGTTCTCCTACTAGCATATATCCAACTTCCTCCAGCTTCTCCTCAGACTAGAATTCTCCTTCATCTACTGCTACATGCCTCGGCACCGTAGTTATCATCTGTTCATATCCCTGGCTGAAATTTCTGAGAAATTCCTCGGAATGCTCCTCTGCTAACATCTGCATGATTGTCTGCTCATGGCAGTCATCTACTAGCTCTGGATGGTTCAACCAATCCTCTAGCATCTCCAACTCCTTCTCCCATGGAGTGAGCATCTTATCTTCATGCTCTTCTTCTTCCCTTGCTATCAATTTTAGTGGTACAGTTGTCTCCCCTTCAGCTTCCTAGCTGAAAATTTCGAGCCATTCTTCTGAATGCTCCTTTTCCTCTGCTTGGGCAGTCTCTGAAATCTGCTCCATTTCTTTGACAGTCGCAGCTGGTTGTCTTTCTTCTATTGCTACATTAGCAACACACACGCTAGCCTCAACTGGACTATATGGCAGGAATATTTCAATTCCTCCAATCATCAGAATGCTCTTCTGATCTTCCTCTATCAACTCCTCTCGCTGAGCTGAACTCACCTCTGAGTTCATGAGGCTTTCAGATAGTCTCATCTACATTCCCTTGCCCACCTGGCAACATGGGATTTTTCTGCTCCCCACCTGGCAGTCTATGAGATCAATCGATCCCATCTCCATAAACACTCCTTGCTAATATGAACTCACTTATGAGTCCCTGAGACTTTCAGATAGTCTCATCTTCTCCTCCCTGCCCACTTGGCAGTCTATGAGATCCTATAATGATCTCATCTCATTGCCTTCCTGGCAACCTGAATTTTTTGTTCTACCCTCTTGGCAGTCTTTGAGATCAACCTGTGACCTCTTCTTATTGCCCACCTGGCAAATTGAAAATTCCTCACTACCCGCTTGGTAGTGTCTGAGATCTTCCAGTGATCTCTTCTCCTCATCATCAATAAGATTTCTCCCAGTTTCTAGCTCACAGATGTGAACCATTTCATGTTCATCTCTGAGGTCTTCCACATACCTCATTCATTCCTTCAATAGCTTCCGCTACCTCCTGGCCAATAAACACTAAATCAACCCCTTTACTTTCCGCTCCATGGGCCATTCATATACCTATCATGGCTTTGCATCCTGCTGCATCTGCAATGCAAGTTCTTCCATCCTCGCTTTGATCTCGGTGAGTTCTTTATCCATATTAGCCTTGCTCGGCTACTGTCGATGGTTCTTCTTTCCATTGTGTCCATGGCCTTCAGTATCCATCTTCCTGTTCTTGTCTTCCCTCCTGGAAAACTTGTTGCTGTCACTCTCCAACCATGAGTGCTTCCAACATCTCCTACATTCCTCCTGACTGTCTTTTGACTGTTCCGTCCTGCAACAATCACCACAGAGTTTCAATACTCTGCCTCCTTTTCCTCTGCCTGCAATATACAGATAGAATCAAGCTCTGATACCACACTGATGGTGTGTATCAGAGTATTTTATTTATCTACTCTGCCTCCCTTTTCCTATATTCTACAAACATAAAGTGGCTCTGATACCACACTTGATGCAACACCCCTATCTCAACAGGTTCTGCGCGACCTCCCTGTCTTAGGATCATTCCTGAATTCTTTCTCGAGTCGAAGTGGCTCCCTCGGATCCCTATCGGAATCCCAAGAATCTGATCCACAGGTCCTTCGTGAAGCCCTGCCTTGCACAACATGCACTCAGCGTGAGTCTTCACCTACACACGGTCTCCAGATATGACAGCGACCTTTTTCTGAAAAAGGAAATTTTGGGTTTCGCAATTTTATGAACCCTGATGTCATGAGTTCCTGACTCTTCGATCCCCTGATCTTCAAAATGCCAAAAATGTTGAAGTGACTTTAACGACAATTATCCCTAGCCCGCATCTCATCCAACTGATCGCTTCCTTCGTGACCGCAGCCTAACTTCGAAGGTATATCATGTTTCGCAACTTCGGGACTTCTGATGCCAAGCATTCCAACTCCTTGTCCCCAGGATGGCCTAAATGTCGAATCCCAAATTTTCAAAATGTGTGACCGTAGCCCCACTCCAACAATACATCTCTTTCGGGACTTCGGGGTTCATAATGCCGAAGTGCCCGCTTCCTGTCCTTGGGATGGCCAAAATGTCGAACCCTGAACTTTGGAAATGATGAAGTCTGAGACCGCAACCCGACTCCATGATACGTCGTGTTTCACAACTTTGGGGATTTCCAGCGCAAAGCGCCCCGGACCTCTTGTCCTCGGGATTGCCGAAAAGTTGAATCTCGAAATGCCGAAAGATATGGCCGCCTCTTCTGTGACCTCTCGCGTTGCTTTCATTCTTTCACATTACAGCCCTTCACGATGCGAGGTTGCCAAAATCCTTGGCCTATCGTACTCCCGGTATCTGAAATACTGAAGTACCGAACCCCGAAACGTCGATCTTTTGCTCCAAATCTAGGATCAATGGCTCATAGCCTATCCTGATCCGATGGCTTGTGTCTTTTCAGGATTTCATGGGTCAAGAGTTTCTAACTCTTACCCTTTTTATTCCCGGTAGCCGAAATGTCGAAATCCTTTTTTCGAGAATTTTCCCGAACCCTCAACTGTTGCCATGCCTCCTCTACATACAGATGGTCATGATCTTTTCAGGACTTTGACGAGTCCTCTTCTCTGCATATGAGGGTTAAACCTCGTTCTCTTCCTGCTGGATCCGATGGCTATCGATCCGTGCACCCAAATCTGATGACCCAGATATGTTCCTCCTACGTGTGCTTTCCTATTTGCGCCTGGACATAGACTCAATGGCCTAGACCTCATCCTCTACCTAATCCAATGGTAGTTGTTTCTCCTTCCTGAGCATGCGCTTCTTCCCGCTACCTTAGAAGATTTCCGACGCTTCAAATGCCTCAGCCTTTTCTTCCTCTGCGAAGCCTGCAACCTTGGCTTTGTCTGCGTTCCTAAGACATTGTTCCTCCTGATCTCCTCAAACACTTACCCTCTAAAGGGTGTCTCAGCCTCTACGATTCCTTGTAGCTATGTCTCTATGCACACAGGCACTTTTCCTCCTGAGCTTAGTCCTCTCTGAAACCTTGAAAGGTTTCTTGACTTATGCACTCATTGCAGAGTGTCTACCCACAAAGGTGTTATCTGTCCTGAGCTTTGGGACTTTATAATAAGTCCTCTCTCACTCCCACTCCTGCTTCGCTAACAAGCCTTCAGACGGTTGTCTGTCTGTCAACACTTTACTCAAGTGCTAGCCTGGTGCACTCCTTGCACAGTTATTTATCCTCTTGAAATTCAATTTCTCAGACCTCTAAGGTCTCTACCCTTTTCTCTCCTTGAAAGGATGGAAATGCCCTCTGGCAACTTCCTACTCAATCACTCCTTGTTGAGCTCGTAGGGTATTCAGTAACCCTGTGAAGCTCTTCTCCTTGACACTTCTCCTTCTCTCTGAACTCAGACAAGAATTCCTTCTATGCCCTCTATGCACTCGTTCGATGCCCTCCTGGCAGAGATTCTATAGAATCCTCAGTGATTATGTCCTCTGTCCGAACTCGAAATAGAGTTCTCCTCAATGCATCCAGTGCATTCGCTCGATGCCCTCTTGGCAGAGCTTCCACAAAATTCTTCAAAAATTCTATCTTCTTTGTGCTTCCTCTGCACAGTCTTACCTCCAAGGTGTTCAGCAACCTTGAGGTTTCTCCCTTGAGTCATTGACTTCCTCTAGTGCACCCTCCTGGCACGTCTCTGTCTGAAATTATGCAAAATTCAGAAGTGCATTCCTTGCACTGGCTTACAGAGACTGCAACACTCTGTCATGCACTCTTGCATGAAGCCTCAAAGAACCCAAACCTAGAATCAAAGAACTCACAGATAGTAAATTATGTCTATCCATGCAAATGCATACCTAACATACATCTACAGCATATCATCAACACATAAAGACATTCATTCATGAACTCATAAACATGTGGACAACAACATGCAGGAAAAACTGCTCTATTTGTATTAATCAAGAATTCATGATTACAATGTCTTCAAGCTCAGACTGCGACAGAGTCTCGACTCTCTTCTCTTCTCTTGTTTTCTCTACTCAACTCTACTACTCAAAGCAAGATGCCAAAAAAAGATCTTTTACATGAGGGGGCTCTTTGAGATCTTCCCTCCAACCTACCTACTCTATTCAATTACATTCAATTACATTCAATTTACAATGAATGGTTATCTTTCTAGATTAGATCTAGATCTTAGCCTTACAACCTATCTAAGACAACCTTTACTATAGCCTGTGCATATGCATGGCTTTTGGGATCTATCATACTTACAACATTTAATACATTTTTCAAAATTTCAAAACCAATGAGAAGGTTGTGCTTCTCTCCTCCATTGAATGCACGCCTGATGTGTTGGTTGGCTAGTGCACTGATGGCTTGGAGCGATGCTCCTGCATCAATAAGTATAATGTAAAGGCCAAGGAGAAAGGAGTTTAGATTATAGGAATATTTTAATCGAATGGTAATAGTAGATATAAGAAAAAAGTTATAGGAAAAGGGGTAGATATAAAACAAGCATAAGGAGGTTGCAAAATATTTCCTTGTTCTTAATAAACTTTAAAAAAAATTATAAGCATGTTTTACCTCAGAACTAGTTTAGTCCCTTATACTTACAGTGCTTGGTTGATTTTGTGCAAAATAAACTTGGTGTTGAGAAGATCATTGTACTATGATAACTTTGAAACTGTGTTGTTTCATATGCTATGAATAATGGATATATAAATTGATTGGAATGTGATTTGGATACATATGGTCCTTCCATTACCCCACATTCTATTCACAAGAATGCAGTTATAGGTCTTCATGTACCTTCCATACAATTCATGTACCATCTATATAGTTTAGTCTAGAGTCCATTTGAGTACCTAGAGGCTTGCATGCCTTAATGGCAAGTTCTCTCGTTGACAATCATCGAAATACATCAATCTCCCTTGATCTTCAGATCTTGCAACTGGCTCGACATCAGCTCAATCATTCGCACTTCGCAAGATGTACTCGGGTACCTTGGCACTCATTAAAATCAATGATGAGTTGCATCGCACTGGTTAACGGCATTCATCAATGGCCGGTAATCCAATGACTTCTCTTCATGCTCGACATCGACACATTCATTTGCATGACTAGAATTGTATCATCAGGTTTTGCAGCGGGTGAAGACTATACACTTTTCCATGACTCCTTAGCAGTTACAACAACATGACTTCAGCTATATGAGAGTACTACAGTTTCTTACTTCCTCTTTTCTATGATTCATCAACAACAGTTCAGATTCCTCCACTTCACATTCTTTGATCCAACAGTGACAACAGCCGTAGCTACAGCAGTAGTCTCCTTTCACATGATCCTGCAGCATTTACATCTTCCATGCTCCAACAGCCACATCATCCATATTCATATTGCATTGTTCATCAACATTTTAGGTAAGTGGAGGTATGTTGTTTTCTAATCTTTAATCATGCAATTCCTTACATGCTAGAGTGAATGAATTTGGAAAAATCCCTCACCATGCTTCATTAACTTTTCACTTCTATGACTCATGCCATGTTGCATGAGGTCATGCAACCAATTCAGTTGGGGGGGACTATATTCTCTATCATCACTCCATTTTTCCACTACCATTATTCCATTTTTTGTCTCATTTACCATTTACCAACATTTTTTTCTTCCAACGATACTTTGTTGCACTTTGCTTCATAAGCACTGATATACATATTGGCATGATTCACAAATATGCAAAAAGGGATTTCTTATACTCAGTGATGTTTCCTTATGCACATTGATAGCTTATCTATTCCAGCAAGTAAATGGGTAAATTATTATCATAACAGCAAGAGAACAAATAATGAAATGAATGTTGTTTACACAAGAACCAACATTTTATTATTATAACAGCAAGAAAAAAATAATAATAATAATGAAATGAATGTTCCTTACACAAGAACCAACATTCTCTATATTCAAGGTTTTCACACAAGAACCAACATTCTCTATATTCAAGGTTTTCACACAAGAACCAACCATAAGAAAATGTCAGTTGTTACTCATGTAAATCCCATCCTGGAAATATTCATTATCATCACTCAAAGCCAAAATTCAGATGCCAAAATTTCTTGAGAAGATATATGCACAGTTGCATGAGGACATGCAACAAGTTCAGTTGGGGGGTATGTTGGGACTCAGAAATGTCGTATTTCCATCCACCTTTCCCTTCATCAGTCTTCAAATTTCATTGCTCCATTAACCTTTCATGATACCATTTTCATAATTAAATATGGGTTAAACCTTATTATTTTCCAAATCATTTATTTTAGTATTAAAAGGGAATTTGTGATTAAATATTAGAAAATTGACATGTTTTCATATATCTCAAAAATGTGTGAGATTTATCATGTGTTGGAATATGTGAAGGATTAATTCAAAAGACTTCTCGAATACTTCCTCCACCATTTCAAGATGTGAGGAGATAATTCATTCCTAATCCAAGGAGAAGATCATGGATATTTGGTTGTCATATATTATCCAAGATATATGAGAGATATGTGTAAGGATTTGAAGGGATTATATTTTGTAATAAAGGGAAATGGGTTGATGGAAAAGTGGATCTATAATTATGATATGTTTATCTTCTTTTCAAAGCTCTCATGTATAAAAGAGAGTGCCCTCTCTTCATGAGGAGGAAAGAGAATCATTATGATGTAGAAGGAAGGAGAGAATCATTATTATGTAGATGATGAGAATCATTATTATGTAGATGATGAGAATCATTATTATTGAGGAGAAGAATTATTATTATTTATATTAAAAGAATTGTTATGATATAGGTTCTTGAGGAGAATTGTTATGATGTAGATTGGATTCTTGAAGAGACTCCTTTTGTAAACCTACCTGTTGAAGATTAATGCTAGTTTGGATTCAGTGATTTTGTCTCTCTTAGTAGTTATCATCTATTGATCTAAAAGCTTCCATGTTGGCATCGACAAGGGCCACCGATCTAGCTTGGTAAGCTTATTGTAAATTGTTAGTGTAGATTTTCATTTCATGGATTTGTTATTTTGATTTCATGTTATTTTGTTTGATTTCACTATTCAAATTTGTTGCAAAGTGTGGTAATGCAAGAACAGTTGGATATCCATATTTCACCATACATGAGCATTAATGGAGAATTCCACGTGTTAGTTTAGTTGCTCCAAGAGATAGAATAAAATTTCATATCTTTTTTTCATGAGCCATCAATGAACATGTCCATCACCTGAGCAAGAGATTTTGCTTCTTTATGAGTTTTGCTTTCTAGCTTTTGAATTGTGTGAAGATTGTTATTTTTAAGAGTGTGTTGGTTTCTAAATGGTTTTCTTATCTAATCTATACTAAACAGACATAGGAACCTATCTGTTATTGGCATATATAGTTCATCAACTCTACTGATTATGAATCCCAGTTGATAATTTATGTTTGGTAATATATTATGCATATAATTGCACCAACAGGGTTGTTGGATGAGATCGATTTGATATGAGGCAGCTTCATGTGGTTGCAAAAAAATGACTATTGGAGGGTCCCTTTTAGATGTCTTGATTTCCATAGAGTAGGCCATATGTAGGCTCAGTGTAGATGAATTATGTCATGCTTCCCTCTCTTTCAAAAAATATGGAAAAGAAAGTAGTTATCGAAGGCACGCGATATTGATAAGGTGAAGTCCTCTTCGAGAATACTTGAAAGTGCAAGCAATTATTTGGACCATGTTTCTCTAGTTTCCTCTCCCAAGAAGGCATGCTTGATATTTTCTACTAGTAAGTCTCACTCTCATGTTGATTCAAATAATTATTGGAAGCTCTCAATTTATCCAGAGGTCAAAGTGAATTTGGATCCTTTGTTCCATGTCTCAAATACCTCATCCTCTCTCATAAAAATCCTTGTGGGTATAAAATTATCATCCTCTTATTTGAATATATTAAACTCTTCCAATAAAGTGGGGCCCTACTTTCCCCCCATGGATATCCCTAAAAAAATCCTTATGATGGGCCCTCGCATCAGTCAGAGGATGACTCCTTCAATTTCCTCCAAGTTGACTATCAAGTATAACTATTTTGTATGTTCCAAAACCAAAAAG
>ML803148.1:0-13444 GCA_009831015.1 Picea engelmannii
GCCCTAGGAAAGTTGATACACCAAACTACCCAAAAACGGGGTCCACAAATCTGTTGGATTTTCATCTTCCAGGGTTAGGGTTTTGGATTTTTCTTTATGTTAAAAAGGCCTTTAGAGCCTCATTGTAATCATCTTCTTGCGAATGTGAGTAGTTGTCACATCTCTTCTCAAAGATAAGCTGCCACCATTCTAGCAAATCTTTCACTCTGTATTTCTACGGTTTTGTACATTTCGCTCGTTAAAAGAAATTGTGTATTATTGTATCTCTGTGTTTATGGTTGCATCTCTTATATATTTATGTTATATTATTGGATATATGAGATATCTCTGTACATTTTTTTATTATATCTCCGCTCTCATTTCGTGCTGAAAATAATCCGAATCACTCTGTGAGAAAAACCCTATTTTGGAGAGGAGAGGGGAAAATGCTAGAAGAGAATGAAAGAATGACAAGATTTAGGGCAAGGAGAAGGTTTTTGTTGAGAAATAGAGTATTTTTTATTCGTGAAATTAGAAAAGAGAGGATTTTTTTAACAATAATGGTTATCTTTGTATTAGAAAATGATCGCAACCAAATCGTACAATGTTGCAATAACTTTTTTTTGGATTTGGTTGTAGCTTATTATAAAATATATATAACCTAGATTCTAAATGTTCCTTGTTCCTGATTTTCTAATTCTTTCTTTAATAGTCCTAACAAGTGTGTTGTCTTACATATTGGAATAACAAAGAAACTACTCCTTCAAATTTTCATAATAAGAAGTAGCAAGTGAAGTTTAAGTACCTTGTGCAATGTTTCATTCTACTTCTATCTCTTGATACTCTTGATTAGATTTATGCCCTCTTGTGAGTGGGGTCAATGCCTTCTTTATTAGAGTGTTGATGTAGGAAGGGTTTAAAGTTGGGGGAGAGATTACTGATTTGTGGGTATCTGCTACTTGGAGATGTGTTTTTGGATGTGCTTTGCATTCTTTCCCCATTTCCAAAGTAGCATCTAGATTTGGATATATGCTCCTTTCATCACCCTCTGGTGAGGACTGCAAGGCTTTTTCTTCTTTTGGAATTTCCTCTTGGTACTCTTGATTATTACAGGGATCTATTCCATACTTAGGTTCTTCCTATGATTTTTTCCTCTCTACTTGCTTTCTTTCCTTTTCCATGTCTTCTAAGTTTTCAAGTGATTCAAAGCTATAAATGTTTGCATTCAACAATCCTTCTTGAATTTTCTTTGATTCTTGCAACCCCTTATTTTGAATTTTTCTACACTTGTTATTAACTAGCCTAAAAGGATTCTATTTCATTTCAATAGAGGGTTTGGAATGCTTCTTAGAGAGATTCTACTCCTCTTGAATCCTTCGGCAGTTTTAATCAAATTGCCATACTTATGGTAAGAGTTGCATTTAAAGGAATGTTGTTCACAATCTAGCTCTTGTTGGTAACTCCAACTATCCATATTAATTTGTAATGCCTCTGGGAATCCCTTCTCCAAATCCAATTCCACATATATTTTGACATAAGAATGAAAAAATACTATTGGTTATGCTAAGTCAATGTACTGACCTAGTCTGTCCCCAATGGCTATGTTGGTACTTTCATTCTAGAATACAGATTTGTTGTTGGTTCTACTTGGACAATGAACCGACATAGCATTAGGAGAATTTTAAGGTAAAAAAAGTGTCTCAAAACAAAAAATGTAACACCAAAATCCACTTTATAAGAGCCAATCACAATTCAGATGATGACATCGTCCCCTAGGGATGAGTTGGCATTGTTTGAGTTAAAGATAGTGAGTTGTCATGTTTTAAATGGTGGATGGAAACCATAGCTAACTATGTAGTGCTTTAAGAAAAGTACTCTTAAAGTACTTTACTTTTGAATAAAGTACACATGTCCATTCATACATTAAACACTTTATATTTGAAATTAATATATATATATATATATATATATACATACTTAGACATGTATGGCTTAATCTTTGAGACAAGCATATGATTACTGGCAGGATCAATTTGCAGTTTCACAGTCTGAATTATATATATATATATATATATATATTACTTTAAATGTGCGTTGAGTTGGTTTATACGTTGGTTAGGGTTACATGATATCTATATCATACGTATATGATATAATATATCATAAGTGGAAACGTATATAATATACCATACATGGAAACGTATGATATATTATATCATATATAATTATATATCATATATTATATCATATATAATATATATAATATTATATATATCATATATATCATATATATAATATTATATATATCATATATATAATATATATAATATTATATATATCATATATATAATATTTCATAAATGTCCATGTATGAAATATTATATCATATATTATACCATATATATGGTATATGGCATATAATATAAGATATGTGTGAGAAGGCGCGCACTTGGACATGGGCCTTTGGAAAATTTCAGAGTTCCTAAATGATAATATTAAGGAACATCCTCAACAAATTTTCATGTGAACTTACTGGACACTTTTTTGTGACTGGAAAACCATATACATCAAAAACTACTTTCTGAAATTTTGAAAAATCCTAATGGATTCGATAATACAGCAAATATAACAGGAAGGACTTCAACGAGCTGCGAAGCAGATCCATAGAAAAGAAACTGATATAAATACACTCTGGAAGTGTATCTACAAAATGTAATTTTGTTCTCAACTGATGATATAAATTTGTGCTTTTTTCCTTGGAAAAAAATATATATGTGTGTGTATTTTATATGAGATATTTTTTTAAATTTTAAATATAAATATTTTTTATTATATATATTTAAAAAATTATTATATATATTTTAAATATATTATGTATTTAATTTTTATATAATATTTTAATTATATATTACTATATGGAATTATATTTTAAATAATAATTTATTATATAATTAATGATTTATGAATTTATATTTATATTTTATTTCAAGTTAATCAAGGACAAAGGACACATGCATTAGTTGTTTAAGGACAATGAATTTTTTTTAAAAGCTCGCTCACTTCTATTTATAGTGTCATCCTTTCCTTTTAGTCACATCAATAGAAGATCTTTTATTAATTTTAGTACTATACAATTGTTCAATTTAACTTAACTATGGTTACATGGATTTTAGTGCAAAAGGCGAGTTGTAAATATACCTCCCCCACAAAATGAAAAATTCGTAATATTTTATTATATCTCTTAGGAGATCCTTTTTAGACCTCAAAATTCCCCTAATGTTTGTCCCTAATGGATCCGAAAGTACTTTCATCCTTGAACATTAACAGAAGGTGGAGTAGTCTGACCCACATAAGGGTTGTTGTGATCTGCTCTTTTGGGTCGAAATCAAGATACCAATGAGTTAAAAATACTCTTCTAGATCCTATGAAATAAGGTCTAGAGCAAAAAATCAAGTGTTTACCCGCTCTATTTTGGAATATAAATATAAAATATCCTCAACCATATGAAAATACAGATACATTACCTTGTATTGTGGATGACCAATGCTCTATTATGCATGTTTTTGTAGTCCTCGGACTAAGCCAGAGGCCTATAAACTTTCCAATCAACATTTCCTTATTATGGGGCAAAAGATCCAAGTGGAGGATATAGTCCAACTGTTTGATGAAAATCATTTGCAAAGGTCAAGATCCTTTGGTTGGATTGAATGAGATAACTAATAGCTTGAACGCTTTGATCTCAAATTGGAAAGTCTCTTCCATTATGACACTAACACTAGGATCTATCACTACGACAATGATATGAAGACTTAGAGCTAAGAAGACTCTACTTTACAAATAGGGAATTGAAGTACAATTGGATCATAATGGATTGATGCCCAAAATTTCTTGAATGGAAATAAGCTCACGATGCTAAGGTAGGAAGATTATAACCTAAATCTACACTCAATTTGTGATGGATTGATGCACTATCTGGAATTGTGGCAAGCTCATGGTTCTGGAAAAGGTTGTATTTAGAACACGGAGGCTAGGTTAAATCCTAGCCATGAAAGGGGTGAAATCTCCTTCCACCTCTTTTCTTCAACTTTATTCCCCTTAGAAAAAGGAGGATGTTGACAAGTGTACAAAGTGGATTTAAAGTTGTCATTTGATTTATACTCATTTTAATATTGTGTTATGTGAATATATTAAATCTTTCAATTATGAATAAAACACAAAATATTTATCATTATTTCCCCATAGTTTTTTTTAAGGTTTTTTATTATTGAGAGAAAAAGGTGACCCTTAGAAGTTAAATTTGAATGCCCACATCCTAATGCCATAACCTTCACATGTGAACTATGCCTTAAGTGCATGATATGTACCGCTGGAAATATCTCGATGAGATCTTTGTGCTAATGTATTTGTTTTTTCAATTTCAAATATAAAATGTTGAAATTTTAGCGTTTTAATGTCGATATATTGATGTTAAAAAAAGGTAAAAAAAATGTGGAAACACCTAGTAAATTCAAAAGATAAATTTTGATAATGATAATATGAAATTTGATTAATTTTGATAAAGCAATGTTTGTAAAAACATTAGAGAAAAAAATTAGAAATATACTGAATTTTTTACGCCCAAAACAACAAAAAGCCTATGTGTCGAAACCTGTGTTGAAATAAGCATCATTTTTTTGACATTCCCAGGAGAGATGAATGGAGGAGTTAATGTAGGCCAATCAGTAGTTAACAACACTAGTATTTAGGTGTTCTGAGCACTAAATGATGGAGGATGCAGTGGAGGTAATACACCATGTCGTTAAATAGCTCCATTCATATATATGCACATATAGCACTCCCATGTAGATGAACGACTCATTCCCTCACATCAAATAACTAAAATGATATTCTCTTCTGCCTCCTCTTGTATTCCACTATGACAAAGGCAATGTCAAAGAGATATTTTCATAATTTATCTTTTTGGATTCTAGTTGCAAATTTAGTGGTGGTTCTAAAAGAATGGATTCTTATTTTAGCTCAAAAATAATCATGGAAATGGAGTTCACTATGATCTCATCAATATAATTGCTTATCTTGAATGATCATATAATTTGGAGAGTTTATAATCCTAGTTGTGGGTTTGAAACCACCTAAGAAATATGTTTATGTATAACTATCCAAAGCACTGCACAACTACTTTGCATTCTATGTGCAATGGAAATTCAAGGTTGTTACATCCCCATTACCAAAGTTCTATGATACCAATTTGTAACATTACCTAGCTTACTACTAATAAATGCTACTCCAAACTCTAGTGCACATATTCTACACTATAACACTAGTCTGTGCACAAATACTTGAACTAATGTCCTCAACCCCAAGTTGAGTTGTGCCACCCAATATTTCCTCTTCTTGCACAACTTAAAACAGTGAAAGTAACACAATACAACTACACACACCAACATACTGAGCACATAAATTTACTATGCACGTAATACATTCTAAACATGTGATCTCTACTATGCGTGCAACCATTCTAGCGTCACACTCCAATTATGTTTTCCTTGTGCGCGCGGACTACTTCCTTGTGCGCAAAAGTGAATCCAGCCTCTTGTGCACAAAGAGTATTTCCCTACATACATGACCATTATAACTTCCTCTCGGACACTCATGACCAATATCATAAGGTTAACTTAATAGGACGAACTAACAATAATTGCCATACTCGTGCATGACTACAAATATTGAATATCAGCACCACACTTACATGTCCAAGCAAAATTATATAGAATAACACCAATTACTTATATGCAACAACATACAAGAATTAAACCCATATTAGAAATAGATAATTAAACACACAATAAATCAGACAAGCACATAAAGATACTTATCTTTTATAAAAAGTCACCGACTGCGCGCAAAACTCAAACGTTCCTCCCAACCATAGACTATGTTGCTCATATACTTTCAGCAACAGGTCACCCTCGAGATGGGGCTTAACTCCACCATGGAAAAAGGGTTCCTAATGCCAGGCTAAATTCTTATCATCAATAGAATTTTTCAGTCCAAGGTGTCACTATTTCAACTAGCCTACAGTCTCTCATTCCCCATATGCATGTTACACCCAAGGAAGTGTTCCCCTTTGTTGATAATTTGGTTGTCATTGATGTCAACCCTTGAAGAAGCCCCGGCAGTGTAGTTTTGGTACCCAAAGCTGATTTAGGAATATGTACATGAAGGCAGAATAAATGCAAGAAATACCCTCATAGATGGATAGTATTCGTCGTGTCGTTTATGATGATATGTGGAACGCCATGTAGTTCCTCACAGTTAGGGAGATATGACTTTGTGAAGTTGTAAGCCTCGAAGAAGTGGTCAAGAAGTTCCTAGTTGGTTACAAGTGTTTAATGAAAGGGTAAAGTGTTGATTAATTGGGTTGGTTGTCATTGATGTCAACCCTTGAAGAAACTATGGTAGCGAATTTTGGTAGCACAAAGGTTTGGGTAATGGACCCAAGTTTGTTTGATGGATAATGGTATGAGTTTTGATATATTTGAAGGTAAGACTATTCTAGATGGATAGTACATGTCATGCCATTTCTGGTGGTATGTGGAATGTCACATAGCTCCCCATGGTTAGATAGTTATGGGCATGTGAAGTTGGAGAACCCTCATGAGTCATCTAGAAGCCCCAAAAGGTCAAAGTAGTCAAAGTGTTTGCAAAAGAAACTATTTAAATAATAAAGTTAATGGAAAAATCCCTAAAATAAGGAAAATGGGATGCTACATGAAAGTATAAATAAGAGGAAAGGCTCTCTCATTTAATCACACTTGAACCAATTGAATATCATTGAATATCTATTTTGCAAAAGGTTATTTAGGCAGGTATTATTGATAGAGAAAAGTGCAGCAGAAAAAGTGCGGCAAGAAAAGTGCGGTAGGAAAACTGTGGCAGAAAAAATGCGAAAGAAAAATCATGGCAGAAAAATCGTGGTAGAAAAAGTGCAACAGAAAAAGTTCAGCAAAAAAATCACGGCAGAAAAATCGAAGCAGAAAAAGTGCGGCAAAAAAATTGCGGCAGCAACATGGTTGGGGTCTATTTATGAGAGATATGGCACATCTTGTTTGAGGTATGTTTTGTGAGATAAGGTTTAGCTCTTGAGATGGTATTGGATGTTCAATATTGCTGCATATATCATATTTATTGAGGGATACAGTTGGTATTTTGTTGTTGGTATTTGGCATATGGGTATTGGTCTTTTAGTTGTGATGTGTTTTTGAAGTTGTTGGTTTATCTCGAGGCTACATAACAGTGAGGTTGTGGCACATGGTTTGATGTAAGGGTTTATGGTATTTGGTTTATGGATAGACCGATAAACTTTTTATGGTTATATTGTTGTATGTCTTTGGTATATGGTTGAGGTACATGTTGGGTGCATGGTTGAGACAAGTAGTTGATGAGTTGGAACATACATGAAGTGTATAGTTGATGATGTTAGTAATCTTGATGAGTCATAGTTGATGTGCAGTTGATGCATGGTACATGTTGGTTATGGTTATTGGTACAAGTTGTTTGGTGCACATTGATTCATACAGGTTGTTACAGGTTATTGGTACAGGTTGACAGTGACAGGTTGACAGTGGCAGTGGTTGATTCAGTGATAGGGACAGGTTGTCTACATTTGGCATTTATATTTCAGGGTGGTTGGACGGGGCAAGGACAGGTGGTTGTAGCCACCTTCCGGTTGTAGCCGTAGAATTTAGGGGGTTGTAGCCTCCTTCTGGTTGTAGCCAAAGAATTGGGGAGTTGGAGTTTCCCTCAAGTTGTATCCTGAGAAACTAGGGGGTTGGAGCCTCCTTCCAGTTGCATCTGGAAAACAAAGGAAGTTGGTGCTTCCAATGAATGTAATTATTCAAGACATATAATAAAAAACATTATGTTGTTTTCTCTCACTTTAGGCTTCCATGTAAAAACACTAGTGTACTATGTATGTGTATGATTGTTCATTTGTGCATTGTTTATTTACTCTACAATTATTGGATGATAATTCTACACTGATATAACACTTGCATTATATGGTTAAAAATGATTAAATTTTTCTATTCATGATTCACCCCCCCTCTCAGTAATCCAACAATTGGTATCAGAGCAGGTTCCTTCAGAAATCAGTTTAACCACTGAAAGGTAGATCATGGAGAGAAACAACATGTATAAAAATGGAATACCACAGTTTGATGGAAAAAAGTATGTTTTTTGGAGCATAAGGATGAAGACATATATACAGGCACAGTGATTTGAAATTTGGCAATCAATTGTAGATGGATACACAACACCAGCAGTTCCGTCGACAAATGAAAAAGCAATGAAACTCAGTCCAAATAATTCCAAAGCCACAAATGCACTTCTGAATGGTCTTGGAGAATCAGTATTCACCAAAGTTGCACATTGTAAATCTGCTAAAGAGATTTGGGACAAACTTCGAAATATTTATGAAGAAGATTCAAAATTCAAAGCAGCAAAGCTTCAAACTTACAGAGGTCAATTCGAACAACTTAAGATTAAGTAAGATGAGAATGTTGCAGCTTAGATTTTACGAGTCGATGAAACAATAAATGCAATCATGGGATTGGGAGAAGAAATCAAAGAATCTATAATTGTTCAAAAGGTACTAAGATCTCTTCCTATGAGATTTGACCCTAAGATATCAGCACTAGAAGAAAGAGCAGATCTAAACTCAATAAGAATGGATGAAATACATGGAATCTTCACAGCATATGAAATGAGAACTGAACAAGAAAATCTAGATATAAAAGAAACAGCTTTCAAAGCATCCAAAAGTTCAAAGAAAAAGGGAAAGCAAAAATAAAAAGAACATAGCAGCAGCAGTGACGTCTCGGAAGATGATGAAGAAGTGGCCAACTTTGTCAAAAGATAGAACAAGGGAACCAACGACAGGTATAGAGGTAAGCTTCCTTTGATTTGTTTTAATTGTGATGGTATTGGTCATTTTTCTAACAAATGTCCTCATAAGAAAAAGAGAAATGATGAAGGAAAACAAACATATAAAGGCAAAAGAACCACAAAGAAAGTTTTCAAGAAAATCTTATGCACCAAAGAAGACATCTCATCATCAGATGAAGATGAAGTCAGTGACAGTGAGACAGAAAGAGTTCTATTCATGGAAGTAGAAGATTATAATAAAGAAGACTCTGAAGAAGAATATGAAGAGGCCAAAGAAGAATACAAAGAGGCAGAAGTTGACTACCGAGAAGAATTGTTGTGTGTCGTAGAAGTTATCAGAAGAGAAAAGAAGAAAAAACAAGAAACTACAAGCGGAACTAGACAAGAAAGAAGACACTTGGGAACTAGAACAAATGATCACAAATTTGAAGGTTCAAATAGAATAAGATAAAAGAATTGAAGAAGCACTCAAAGAACAACTAGAAGAAAGAGATAGGATCATTGAAAATTTGGAAGCAGAGACTGTCACATTAAGAAACGATCTTCAAAAGAAAAATATACAGAACATCTCAAAGGTTTTGGATGACATTATCAGCAGTCAAAAACCTCATCATGACAAGTCCAAACTTAGATACAATCAAACAGAAAAGGGATCAAGATGCAAAACAAAATAACAAGAAACATATCCAAAAAGCTATGCATAAATAATCAAAGGGGATAGGAATATCTACAAGGAAGATTACAAGGACACTCCTCCACCGAGAAGATTCAGATTTCAAAATCAACAACCGACAGATAGGCCTCGGGAAGAAGAAGGATTCAGAAGAGAAAATCCTTTCAGAAGATCTTCAACCCCCAGGTATCAAACTATATTTTTTGGTTTATGTTATGCATGTAATAATTTTGGACATAAATCTATGAATTGCAAAGCTAACAACAGGAACATAAACAACTTTGAAAGTCATACACAAAAGAGTTATCTAAGAAGGCCTAGTGAAACACGGAGAAGAAGTTACAACATGTTTGAATCATTGAGCACTGAAGTGGAATGATACAAGTGTAACAACTTTGGACACATGGCCAAAGATTGTAGAATGACAATTCCTCCTAGAGAACCACAACAAAACAACAACAGTCACAGACAAGAACCTCGGAAGAGAACATGGATAAGAAAGCAGAATCAGTATAGAAATGAAGAATGCATACTCGCTTTACAAGCTAAGCAGAAGAAGTTGGTTTGGTATGTTGTCAGTGGTTGTTCAAAACACATGACAGGTGATAAAGACAGGTTTCTTACATTAAGAAAGGAAATAGGTGGATCATTCTCCTTCGGAAATGATGATTCAGCTAAAATCATTGGAAAAGGCATAATCAGAATTAGAAACAAGAATACCAAGGAAAAAAATATTCTACTAGTAGAAGATATGAAACATAATCTTCTAAGTGTGAGTCAAATGTGTGACCAAGGTCATAAAGTTATTTTTGATTCACAAAAGTGAGAGATAAGAAAAGAACGTTCAGTAAAATTAATTGCAATAGCTACAAGAACTTCAAGCAACATATATGTACTAAGTGAAATTGGAAATGAAAAGTGTCGTCTAGGAAAGGAAGATGAAAGTTGGCTATGGAACAGAAGAATGGGTCACATACACTTTGATAACCTTTTGAAAGTCAACAAAAAGGAAGCAATTAGAGAAATTCCCCAGATTACGAAACCAACCAACACTTCATGCAAGCATTGTCAACAAGAAAAGCAAACAAAGACCAGGTTTAAATCAAAAGAATATTCAACGACAAGACCACTGGAAATTGTGCATATTGATCTAGTTGGACCAACTACAACAAAGGGTTTAAAAGGTGAGAAATACTTTATGTTATTTGTTTATGATTATACAAGAATGACTGCAGTTTGCTTTCTCAAGAATAAGTCAAAAGCTTTTGAAAACTTCAAGGTCTACAAGGAATTGGTTGAAAATGAAATGGATTCAAAAATCAAATGCTTGAAATCTGATAATGGAGGAGAGTTCACTTCAAAGGAATTTATGGACTACTGCAACAAGCATGGAATAAAAAGGCAATTCTTTGTTGCTAGGACACCTCAACAGAATGGAGTTGTTCAAAGAAAGAACAAGACAGTACAGGAAATGGCTCGAACAATGCTAATGGATTCCAAATTGACAGATATCTTTTGGACACAGGCAGTGCATATAGCAGTTCACATTCAAAACAAATTAATTCTCATAAACAACACTGGCAAAACTCCCTACGAGCTATCGAAAGGAAGACCTACAAATGTAAAGCACTTTAGAGTTTTTTGAATCAAATGCTACATCAAAAGAAAAGATGGCAGAATGGGAAAGTTTGACTCTCGTTTGGAAAAAGGAGAACTTGTTGGTTACTCAAGTACAAGGAAAGAATACAAGTGTTACAACATGATATTGAACAAAGTTGTGTAAAGCATCAACGTAATAATTGATGAAACAGGTAGACAAGAATTAAAGGAAGAAGAAAATGAATCAATGGAACAACTTTACGAGGAAGAAGTAGAATATGAAAAAGAAGGGGAAGGGGAAGATGAAGAGGATTAGACAGAAGTAGAAGAGCAAGTTCAGTAAGTGTCTCCAAACACACCTAGAAAACAAGTACAAAAGAATCATCCTTCAGATCAGATTATCGAAAACAAAGATGCAAGAGTTGAGACTAGAAGAAGAATCTATTCACCAGAACAAACACACCTAGCACTCTCATCTACGATTGAACCAAACAGTTTTGAAGAGGCCAGCAAGGATGAATTTTGGAATAAGGCCATGGATGAAAAATTGGATCAAATAGAGAAGAATGACACTTGGGAATTGGTTCCAAGACCAAAGAATATGAATGTGATTGGCAAAAAGTGGGTATTCAAAAATAAATTAAATGAAGATGGACAGGTTACAAGGAAAAAAACTAGAATGGTATGTAAAAGATACATGTGGGTTGAAGGAATCAACTTTGAAGAGACATTTGCCCCAGTTGTCAGAATGGAAGCAATCTGATTGCTCCTATCTTATGCATGTTCCAAGAATATTAAAGTGTATCATATGGGCATGAAATCGACTTTTCTGAATGGGGAACTTGAAGAAGAAGTCTACATTGAACAACCAGAAGGATTTCAGTTATTAGAGAATGTAGTTTATGTGTGTAAATTGAAGAAGGCCTTGTATGGTCTAAAACAGGCTCCTAGATCATGGTACTCTAGACTGGATAAATATCTACAACGGGCAGGGTTCAGAAAAGGAAGTGCAGACAAAAACCTCTACATCAAGGTAACTCAAGATAGTATTTTATTAATTGAAGTTTATGTTGATGATATTATTTTTGGAAGTATTGATGATAGGTTAAGCTAGAAATTTGCAAAGGATATGCAGAATGAATTTGAAATGTCATTACTTGGAGAACTATCCTTCTTTCTATCTCTTCAGATACATCAAAGCAACCAAGGAATTTTTATTTCTCAAACTAAGTATATTAGAGAAATGTTAAAGAGGTTTGGAATGGAAGATTGCAAACCAGTTACCACTCATATGCAAACCAGTTGCAAGTTGAGCAAAGATGATGATTCAAAGTCTACAAACCAGAGGAAATACAGGTCAATGATTGGTAACTTACTGTATGTGACAACATCCAAACCATATGTAATGCAAGCATTTGGATAGGTGGCATGATTTAAAGTAGCACGAAAGGAATCACAAGTATTAGCAGTGAAGAGGATTTTCAGATATCTCAAAGGAACAGAAGAGTTTGGATTATGGCATCCAAAAGGAAATGATCTATCACTTATTGCCTAAACAGATGCAGATTGGACAGGTTGCATTGATGACCGACGAACCACCAGTGGAGCGGCGTTCTACTTGGGTGAGTGTTTAGTATCATGGCTAAGCAAGAAACAATCATCAGTGTTTGTATATATAGCCGAGACAGAGTATATAGCAACAACATCATGTTGTACACAGGTTCTATGGATGAAACAAACTATGACAGATATACAAGTTGAGTATGATGAGCCCATTCCAATCTATTGTGATAATACAAGCACCTTCAGTATCTCAAAGAACCCGGTGATGCACTCCAAGACGAAGCACATTCCAATAAATTATCACTTTCTATGAGAATAGGTTGCAGAGAAGAACATCAGATTTGAATATGTGGGCACAAAATAACAAGTGGCGGACATCTTTACAAAACCGCTTCCATGGGAAGCCTTTGAGTATCTTCGCCAAAGACTCAAAGTAATTTCTATTCCAAAATGAATGCTTTTGAATGCTTATCTTATATGTCTTAGATTTTGATCTGAAAATGAAAATATTTGTATTGTTGTTCAAAGTATTCATTTCCATACAAAATAAATGTGCAAAGTGTTCTTTAATCATTGTTTATAAACTTTTTGTGTGAGGGAGTATTGTTTTGATTTACTGTTTAAATATCTTAAATCTGTCTAACACAGCAAAATAATTTCACCATAAACACACAGCACATGATGAGG
>ML803148.1:18637-31724 GCA_009831015.1 Picea engelmannii
TGGTGCTCTTAGCAAGTTGCAGCTTGCAAAACAGAGGTTGTAGCCTCATTATGAGTTGGTGCTCATATGTATGATAATGTAAAGAATGTAACTATTACTTATCATATAAAGAAAAAGAGGTTTTTACCCTGTATGGGTTTCCTTGGGAAACATATGTCTCTGTGTTTCTCATATATGTGACTGATGCTGAATGTGCCATTGTTTATTTCTCTGCATTATTGTGATCATCATTCAGTGTTTCTGCAAAGAGTTTAAAAGAAGCATAATTGTTTAAGCACGGTAACAACTGATTCACCCCCCCCTCTCAGTTGTCCAACATAAATGTACAAAGATATCTCATATATCCAATAATATAACATAAATATATTAGAGATGCAACCATAAACACAGAGATACAATAAAACACAATTTCTATTAATGAGTGAAATGTAAAAAATCGTAGAAATACATAGTGAAAGACTCTCTAGAATGGTTGCAACTTATCTCTGAGAAGAGATGTGATGTCTAATCACATTCGCAAGAGGATGATTACAATGAGGCTCGAAAGGCCTTTTTAACATAAAGAAAAATCCAAAACCCTAACCTCGGAAGATGAAAAGCCAACAATTTTGCAGACCTCGTTTTGGGTAGTTTGGTGTATCAAATTCCCGGGGGCGTAACTTTGGCATACGATCGAGGAGATTCATTTTGGGGGCTTAATCAAAGCCTTTGGCCATCATTGAAGTGCTCGATCCCGAAAAGCTTCATTTAGGCCCTCAAAATGGCCTTGTAAGTTTAGGAACCGAAAAACTGCTAAAAATAGTAATTTGCCAGAAGATTGTTTTGAGCTAGTTGGAATAGGTGGGTGGCCACTGATATCCACTTAGATCACGGAGATTAGCTAGTGGTGAATGGCCTAGGCGTAGTATTTCTACTGACGAGGAGTGGATATACTCGAGGTGCTCTCACAATGCTTGCTCCATGATGGAGTGATCTATATTAATTAGACATGCACGTGATGAAATAATCATCAACACACACACACACACATATAATCAATAATTAATAATAAATAATAAATTAATTAATGAAAAGATAATAATGGAAAAGACATATCCATTAATGAAAGGGCACTCTGCCCAAGTATATATATCGGGGCCCTCAATTGTAATACATTATCTCATATACTATTTACTTACAATAACCTCTCATCAAGTTCGCTAAGTCTTTTTGAGGTTTTTAGTGTGTAATTATTCTATGATAACAATAGCATTTAAATCACCAGGCAATAATTATCATATCTGAAAATTAGAAAATTTATCATGGTATTAGAGCTAGTTAAAAGCTTTTAGTGCCAGAGCTAGTATAAGTCTTTTTTCGAAGCTAGTTAAAACACTTCAGTGCCAAATCTGATAGATTTGTTTGAGATATTTTTTTTTTCAATCGTACAGTCATGGTCGTGAGAAGCCTGTGCACACAGAGTGACCACATTCCCTTTGGTTGCAATTTACCTAATTACAATGTGCGACTACCTTAAGGATTGCACTACATAGTGTGACCAACTCTTTTGGTCACTCTATGTTTCTCTGCAAGCCGTGACCTGTTGCACTGTGATGACTAACAAAGATACTATAGACTCTGCAGTAGTGATTGGTGTTCAAGAGGGAGGTCTATACATATTGTTGGGATGACCAACCCATGAATTGGTACATGAAAACATTAGTTTGCGTGAGCTATGGAATCATATATTTACACACTTACATTACAGGGCTTTACCAACATTGAATAGGATGGTCACATGAATTCTAGAGATTCAAGTAGAGAATGATGGAATTTGTAGAGGATGTGCACTTGGAAAGAATGCCAAGGGATATTTTCCGAGCAGTGATAGTAGGTCCAAGGGGATCTTGGATCTAATACATTCAAATGTATGTGGACTTATGACAATTGCATCTTTGGGTGGATTCTTGTACTATGTGATATTCATTGTTGATTTCTCTCGGAAGACATGGATCTTCTTCATGAAGACCAAGGATGAAGTCTTCAGCAGATTCCAAGAGTTAAAGGCTCATGTAGAGAACCTGATAGGGAAGAAGATCAAGGTGTTGAGGTTAGATAATGGAGGAGAGTACATTTCCATGGAATTTAGTAATTTCTGCAAGGAGGTAGGGATCAAGAGGGAGTTGATTGTTCATTACAACCCACAACAGAATGGGGTTGTGGAAAGGAAGAATAGGTCCATTATGGAGGTCATCAAGGCAATGATTCATGATCAAAATCTACCCATGTTCTTATGGGCAGAGGCTTCCAGTACAATAGTGCATGTCTAGAACAAGAATCCTTCCAGATATTGGGGGAAAAGACTCATGAGGAGGCTTTCACAAGTGTGAAACCAGAGGTTAGTCATTTGAAGATTGTTGGTTGTCCAATCTACATTCACGTGCCCAAGGAGAAAAAGGATGAAGTTGGATCCTTCTAGGAAGAAGGCAACATTTTTTGGATACAAGGAGACATCAAAGGATTATAAAATCTATATTCCAGGACAACGCTAGATAGAGGTCAGTCAGGATGTCCCTTTTGACGAAGACACAACCTTTAGGAAGTCCAGAAAGTCTCACATGGAGATCGATAGTGAGCAGCAGGAGGCTCTAAAGGATGTGGGTTTAGGTCCCTCTATTCCAGTTGATCATCCTTTAGACTATCAGGAGAATTCAACAGAGCCAGTTGAACCAGTGGACCCACCTAGAGTTGTTGTTCCAAAGACCAGGAAGAGGCCAGTCTAGCTTCATGATACATTGCAAGACGTAGAGAGGCATGCAACTCTGCATGGTACTTTCAGGAAAAGTAGATGACCTCATAAATTCTTGAGTTATATGGCATTGATGAGTCACATCATTGATTCCGAACCTTCTAGTTATGAGGATGCAACATTCCAACAAGTTTGGAGAGATGCCATGATGGAGGAATATTAGTCCATCATGAAGAATGATGTGTAGGAGATTATGGTGAGACTTGAGGGGAAGTCAGTGGTGACTTCCAAGTGGATCTACAAGATCAAGCATGCAACATATGGCAACATCAAAAAGTACAAAGCAAGGTTCGTGGCAAGAGGGTTGTTCTCAGAAAGAGGGAGTGGACTATGATGAGACGTTTACTCTAGTCACCAGGTACACTTCCATCATGACCATTATTTCCATTGCAGTAGTCATGGATTGAAGATTACACCAGATGGATGTAAAGACCATGTTCCTCAATGGTGTGATTGAGGAGGAAGTCCATGTTGGCCCTTGACCAAGTTTTGGGAGATCCTTGGTCAAGTTTGACCTATTTTGGGACTTCGACAACCTGTCGAAGGAGGAGTGCAAGATGAAGCAGAGATCGCGGGATCTCGACCCCTTTTTGGGATTTAGGATTATGTAACAGGTATGGGATGTCGGCCCACGGGTTTACCCATGTTTAGGCCTATTTTGTAAAGTATAAATAGATGCTAGGCGATGTAGTGAGGATATAGAGTTACAAATGGCTAAGTGCTAGATCTATGTGATTTAAGGATTGTAAGTGCTTTGTGCATACTGTGTGAGACTTGCAGAGCTAAGTGAAAGTCATTGTAAGAGTCCGTGGAAGGCTGCGTGATTAGATCTACTCAGGGAAGGAGGATCTAGCGAGCTGCACATATCTCCTGTCCTATGCGGAGTAGGGTTTTGAGGCTCTATGCATGTAACCTATTGAAGAAGCTAATAAAGAAGAAGAGTTGGTGGACGTAGCCCCAGGGTGGGGGTGAACCATGTATATGCTGTGTTGCTTTGCTTTGTGCAATTTGTTGATGGGTTTATGTCTTTACTTGCTAAGTGCTTTGATATAGATAGATAGATCTATTTATGCTTTGTGCTAATGATGTATATGGATGTTAGATCTGACTTATATGAATGTGCTTAGTGCTTCAATCTGCTAGATCCAATAGAATTCTCTATGATAAGTGCTTAGATACACTAGATATGGATGAACGATGTGATGCCCTGTTTTATCTGCAAAGTACATAGTGGTTGAATATTGATGAACTGTCAGTGCTAAGTGCTCTGTTAAGTACTACAATCGCAGATCTGTGTCCCATCTAAGGTTGTAGACACCTGAGTCCTGCAACCACCCCTGCCTTTACCTCGGGTGAGACTTCATTTGCTTCGTAGGTGTTGCCAAAAGGGCCGGTAGTTAGGGTTTTGTTGGTGCGCTTTTGTAGCGTTGAACCCTGGTTTTCCCCTGTGCCAACAAATGGTTCCATTCCCGGGACCTGAAACTGTGATTGCTGGGAACTAAGGAAGAAGAAGCTTTGTGAAAATATCCAACCTGAAATTGTGAAAGCTCTATGCGTAGATCTCTCGCTCTAGTGTGAAATAGTCTACTTAGTTTGAGAAGATCTGTGCTAAAGAAAAGAAGTCTGATCTAAAGAAAAGAGTTAAGATATAGAAGCTCTATGCTATGAGAAAGGTAAAAGTGAGAATTTTTGATTAAAAGAGGTAAGATATGCAAGCTCTATGCTTTGATAAAGGTAAGAATATTGAAAAGTTCTAGATCTAAAACCTTTGTGCTATGTAGAAGTAAGATAAGTGGAAATTTTTGTTTCAAAAATATGGATCTAGGTATGTTTGATAGATTCCGTCCTAACCTGAAAACTAGGGAATTAATAGATGAAAGAAGATTTGATATGAGTAGATCTGATAAGAATAGTGAAAAATTTGTTATACCTATGCATAGAAAGAATGTTTGGACTAACCAGTGGATGCAGGATCTTAGAAAGAAATATTTGCAGGCTAGCTACTATGACCGTAGCACGCAGTATAGAGGGAACTGAGAATCATTTAAAATAAAGAGAGGATTAACCCTCTGTTACAACTGCAAAAAACTGAGACATATTGCTAAGGAATTCCCTGGGAGAAGACCTAGTTGTCTTTGTTGCAAAGCTATGGACCATGAAGTATTGGATTGCCCTAGAAAGGTTGCTAAGATTGAAGAAATGAATATGAGACAAGAAAACCCTAAGGCAGATCTAGAAACTACGATTATGGCAGAACCCTAGAAAGAATCAGAGAAAGTATTGCTACAAATGAAAGAAACCCTGACGGATCACTGACATGTCAGTTTATCAGAGATATTCAAAGAAAAAGAATGCCTCGAAGCAAGAATATGATACTTCGACATTGACTATGTTCTAGATGAGGAAACACAGGTGAATATCATGGCAGAAAGAACTTGGGAAATTTTAGGGAAGCCTGCTATGACTCCTTCATTGGGAGGAATAGGTCTATTTAGAGGAAAGCTGATAAACATATGTGGAAAGCTCACCCAGAAATCTATGAATGCCAATGGAAATTCGACAAAGGAAGATTTTGAGATTATTAAATTTATTGAGAACAACACCCCATTTACCATGTTACTAGGAAAACCTTGGATTGAAAGAGATCATGCCAGAAGGCAAGAATAAGAAGAAGTTTTAGAGCAGAAGAAGCAAGAGTTAAAAGATTTCATGACTAGAAGGATCACACACTTGATTGAAGAACAAGAGAACATATCAAATCTATTTAAAACCATAGACTTGGATGTCGAAGTAGGAAGAACACTAGAAGACCCACATAAGACCGAAGTACCTATTTCAGATACATATGAAGTATTACCCCTGAAAGAATCTCAACAATGCGAAGTAACTATGCCAAAAGAAGATAAGAATCAGAATGGAAAAAGGCATACCTAGATGAAGCTCACTGGAAAGAAAGCTAGAAATCTAAGTAAGAAGAGAGCTAAGATCGACAAGTTACAGAAGGTTCCAGAGGGAACTTTGTAGAAGGAAAATTTTCAAAACTGGAGCTTCATCGGGATAACAGAACAACGTCACATGGCACTTCATCGGGGTGAAGCAATATAGTCATTGGGACCGCGCCATAACTACCAAAACATAGTTAATGAAGGCTTCTCGATCATTGCAAGCAATCCGTTGCCAAGTTATCTAATTATCCCGTTGCGCCTTGCATCGAGAACACTTTTTCTAACCGTGAATCTGAGCCTGCAGACTTGTTGATTTTATACAATGATCATTATGATATTTCCCTCTATCCTATTGCAGTGTCTAAGTTACTCCTCGAACCCAAATATTTCCAACCCCGAACGTGTATGTTGGACGAGTTTAGCGCTGCAGAGAGAGTTGTCGAAGAATTTATGATCAACCTCATGACTAAAAGAGTCATGTCGATGTCTACAGGTGTACAAGAATCATCGATGAGAGGAATGCAAGCCTCTCCATTGACTTCTCGCGGATCGGGGCCATCCCGACCATCAATATAAAAGAGAATCAAGAATAAATACGACCTTGCAAATGCAAAATTGATTCCAACCATATTGCCCGATTACATCCCGCCTCTAGCTGGCGCGGTGAATCATGATAGCGTGCCAAGAGAATTTGAGTACACCATGGTCACTGTGTACCTCCCGAAGGGGATACATGTAGTTCAAGTAGAGCAGGATACGATCACAGCGTTGAAGTTCAACGACTTCAACCTTGGAGATCGGTGCTAAGTGCTCTGTTAAGTATTGCAATCGCAGATCTGTGTCCTAGCTAAGGTTACAGACATTTGAGTCCTGCAACCACCCATGCCTCTACCCCGGGTGAGACTTCATCTGCTTCATAGGTATTGTCGAAATGGCTGATAGTTAGGGTTTTGTTGGTGCGTTGTTGTAGCGGTGAATCCTGGGTCTGCCCCTGTGCCAACAGTGCACATAAAACAACCTCAGGGATTTGAGGTACATGGGAGGGAGTCTCATGTTTATAGGATGAAGAAGGCCTTGTACGGACTCAAGCAAGCACCTAAGGCATGGTACTCTAGGATTGATGGGTACTTGATGAGATTTGGCTTCACCAAGAGTGAAGTAGATCCCAACCTTTAATACAAGGTTGTTGGTGGTGACCCTTTGATCTTGGTGTTATATGTTGATGGCTTGTTCCTTATGGGAGCATACCAACTCATCGATCAGTGCAAGAGGGAGTTGGCCTTTGAGTTCGAGATGAAGGATCTTGGCTTGATGCATTATTTCTTGGGATTGGAGGTGTGGCTGAAACCAAGTGAGATATTCCTCAGACAAGGGAAGTACACAATTGAGATCTTGAGAAGATTCGGTATGATGGACTGCAAGTCCATGGCTACACCTATGATGACAAATATGAAGAAGCTGAATGATTCCACTTCAGATTCAGATTTGGTGGATCCCACTATGTACAGGAAGCTGATTGGATCCTTGATGTACCTAGTTAACACCAGACCATATATTTTCTTTGTGGTGAGCACCCTGAGCTAGTTTATGGTCGAGTCGAGGCACTTCCAATGGGTTGCAACAAAGCATGTGTTGAGGTACCTACATGGTACAATTGGATATGGTCTGAGATATGTCGCAGGTGGTGAAGTGATGCTGCAGGGATATACTGATTCTAATTAAGCAGGGAGTGCAGTGGACATAAATAGCACCTCGAGGTGTTGCTTCAACTTAGGATCAACTATGATATCCTTGATTAGCAGGAAGTAAACTTTTGTAGCACTCAGTGTAGTAGAAGCATAGTATATCACAACTAATGTCGCAAGTTGCGAAGCAGTATGGATTTATAAACTTTTTGTGGGACTATTTGATCAAGAGCTATAGACAACCATGATACATTGTGATCATCGAAGCTGTGTCAAGATTTCAGAAAATCGAGTATTTCAAGACATGTCGAAGCACATTGAGATCAAATATCATTTCATCTAAGACATGGTACATAAGAGAGTAGTAAAGATCCAGTACATATCCACAAATGATCAAATTGCAGACATTCTCACCAAGCTTTGTCTAAGACAAAGTTTGTATACTTCAGAGATAAGCTTGGCATGATGCAGAATGTCTCCCTTGTTGAGAGGGAGTGTTGATGTTTCTTTAGTTAGCAACATCGAGCATACATTCTCCTAGATTGTTCACGTTGATTTGACCAAGGGAAATGACTCATTTACTCATAGACCTTTGCTAGTGATGAATGGACCAAGCCTAGTTTTTCTTCTAACAAGGAGTGGATAGACTTGAGGTGCTCTCACATTGCCTGCCCCAGGATGGAGTGATCTATATTAATTAGTGATCTATAATTAATAATAAATTAATAATGAAAAATAAATAATGGAAAAGACATGTCCACTAATGAAAGGGCACCCTGCCCAAGTATATATATTGGGATCCTCAATTGTAATACATCATCTCATATAATATTTACTTACAATAACCTGTCATCAAGTTCATTAAGTCTCGTGGAGGTTTTCAGTGTGTAATTATTCTACGATAACAATAACATTTAAATCATAAGGAAATAATTATCAGATTTGAAAATCATAAAATTTAACACCAACCACAAATAAAAAGGAAAAACAAAAAAAATTAAAACCATTTAAAAAATTGTAGGAAAAACCTTCTCACAAAAATTAAACCCATAAAAAATCCATTGCAAGAAAAACCTTCTCGCAATAGATTTTACAAAAGATAAAGAGGGTTAAACATCCCATCCTATAAATTTATTGCATACATAGTTAGGAATTTTAAGTTTTAAATGAATGTTTATTTTATATGTGAGTTTCTCTTCATTTGTTGGTTTTGGGTTTTTATTTTATGTTTTTCCATGTATTTTCATACATGCTTGTTAGTTTTATGTAGTGAAAACTATCATCTTTCAAAGGGGTTTGAAGCAAGTTTGTGGAAACCACAAGGGTGCATTTAATAGGTACTTATATTTTATTTTATCATTTTGGTATATTTTACCATTATCAAGCTGATGAAATCTCTTGAATACTTGGACTATACAGTTTTCATGCAAAATGTTTGTAAAAATGCCTATACCAAAAGCATGCAGGTTGCGTTCAAGTGTTTATAGAAATGCCTGAGCCAAGACAATGTAGTTTGCGTGCAAAGTGCTTGTAAAAATTCATCAACAAATACATGAATTTGTATTTTAATCCAAGCTTCAATCTCTTACTTTGAATAAGCTAATCATTGAAGTATACTAGTTTGTTAAAGCTAAATGATGATTAAATTTGTTATCCTAGATATGTGATAAGAAATGTAAATATATCTTGTACAAATTTTCTCTTTAACATTAACTCTTCTTGCATTATGGTTAAGGTAGTCATATTCATTGTCCTCTAGCTTCCTAGGATAATGTTTTTCATGTTTGAACTCTGCTTTTGGCACATTATACACTATTGGAAATCTCTCTCTTTCTCTCTCTCTCTCTCTCTCTCTCTCTCTCTCTCTCTCTATATATATATATATATATATATATATATATATATATATATATATATATATATTTCAGAAAAATGACATCGAAATATCAACATTTCTAATGTTGAAATTGTGATGTTAAAACCATCGATTCTTTGTTTAAATTATCTTTTTTTTTCTTTCATTCTATAGGAAAATGTTGATATATCAACGTTAACAATGTGGAAAAATTGACATTTGCATTACCACATTAATTTTTAAAATGAAGACTCCAAAAAAAAGAACATAATTACCTACTTAACAAAAACCCTCCAAAGTTCTTGTTTTCTAGAGGTCACATTTATTGGTTATTTTTACCCTCATTTCAAAAAGTGGTGCTACCAGTAACACCCTTATTTTGAGGTTGCTTTTTGACATTTTGAATTTTCATTTTTTTTTTCCACAGAAAAAAATCCATAATTTTATTTATTCTAAACAAAATTACAAAGTCATATGCCTTTTGGCATTCATAAAAGAGTTCATCATCCATTTAGAGTAGACACCCTCTTCAAACTTTCCTATATTTTACATATAATAGGAAGGTATTTCTTCTCCAAAAAATTACATAAAATTGGTACATATATGATCATGTCGTTTCTTTTCTCAAAAAGTTACATAAACACTTATATAAAAAAATAAAAGTTGTGATCAATCCCCAGTCAGAAACGAAAAGTATTTTGTTAAATCCAAGGGAATGTGTAAAATATGTGGAGTGACATCCTGTAGAATGGAAGTAATCCAAGTACCATGTTCCAATTCCAATCCAAGTTTTGAAAGGTCATCCACTATGTTGCTCATGTCCCTATATGCGTGAGACAAATATGTATGTGAAAAATATGTCATTTGCATTTGCATATCATCATAAAGGGGCTATAAGGTGAAATTTCTGATTTTTGCTTCCTTTCTAATCTATTTAATGACCAAGAGAGAGGCACCAAAAATTTGAATTTGTTGGACTCCACATTCTTGGGCCAGCTGAAGAAGTAATTTGAGTGCCATTAGTTCACATAAATTGTTAGATTCATATCCAACTCCCGTTTTGAAAGAGATATGTGTTACAACCCCATAAATATAAATAACACAATCGTTAATAATATATCCTAAGCGTTATTATTTAGCTGCCTACTGGACTTAATTTATGACAGGTCAATATGAATTTGACATAAGCACTAAGTATAAATCAAATATCTTCTATTTCTCACCAACTTGAAATAATTAAAGGAAAGGGAACATAAGAAGAATTAACACATCACAAACATAAATCTCATCAACTAATTCACAAGTTAGTTCCCATTACTGCCTATTGTTGGTATAGTTTTAATGCCATTGGATAGACATAAATTCCTTGAGAGAACATGTTAAATATTAATATAAAGGAATGGTTATGAATATTCCCTTGAACCTCAACATTATTTCTCCACATTTTTAGTAGTTATCATTACATTTTTCATCGACATCCACTGTATAGAGGTGAAATAACAAACAAGATGGTTCATTGGTTTCAATTTGCAATCACTAATCAATGATCACTAGAGTGATTCTTGTGAAGTCAAGTTACTTCCACGATTAAAAATAGAGGAAGAGATACATAGTTTAAAATTCATGGCAATGGACTTAATTACCTAGTGAGTTTTCCCTACCATCCGATTCCCTTAAAATTGACATAGGCATAAGTGTAGTTATTAGTGTTAACACAAAACTTTAACTACATAAAACCAATTATAACAACACACCTTGCTCACACATTGACGTCAGAGAGACAATATGCACCTTATTCAAAAGGCAGAGAGTCAATAAGCACCTTCTTCGTGAGGCAGAGCGCCTAGACCACTTTAGTAAAATAAATAATTCCTTAATTTGGTAAATGTAGTGGATATTATTACAAAACTTGGTGTCTGTAAGGAATTCCCATGGAAAAAAACAAAAAATGGACAAATCCATATAATTGTGAGTGCGGCTAGCCAACTTCCCTCGAGATAGACAACTTGACAGAAATGGTGAAGTGAAGACCTGGAGAACATGTGTTATTTTACCTTTGTGTTTCCATTTCAATTATTTTAGTGAATCTGGAATTTAGAAAGCCTGGAGTGGCGACTTGATATTAACTAGTCAATTATTTATTCACAATCATATGCATATAAGAGATCATATATACCAATTAAACCTCTATGAAAATAAGCCCTAAAAATATCAGTTGTACCTTAGATATTTGTTGCAGACATGTCAAGTAAAATCAAAGATGGATAAGTTCAACTACTTGTCAACATCTTAAACACATTCCAAGTTAGCATTGTCAAGATTTATATGATGTTGTTTGTGTTAGTACAAGAGAAGTAACACATGCCATTACATACGATAGATAAGGATAAACTATAAGAAGCAGGTCCCCTTCCTCCCTTTGCAATTTATCTTAATGCTCTCACCCCAGATAGAAATTCCATGTAAAAGACACATGGAAAATATGAATGAAGACAATTTTCACTTATAGTTTACATAATAGATGAAATTAGGCCAATGGGAAATGTATATAATTGTGACAATGAATCATTGAAATGGATACAATGAGTTAGTATGTCATTTTAGTGTTCATTGTTAGGCATACTATGACAACTAGATCAAATTCGAGGTGTTTGCACCAAACAAAAATTCAAAAAACCTTTTTCCAACTTCCCATTTAACCCTTGAGGCTACCAGTTTATCGAATTATCTTCTACACAACAACAATGATCTTCTTCAAGTATCAAAGGAACTGATCACATAAGTATGTGAAGACATTAGCATCAAGTTTCAAGCATTTTTCAAAAAGTAAATGAGTGCATTATACTTATAATAGACTAAATTCATCTCTCCATCATACTAAGGCTATACAAGTGGCCCACCTAGATTGCCCTCCTCCTAGCCTTATGATGAGGTAGCCCTGGCCCTAAAAGAAGAGCTTACGAGGTATACCCACATCATCTTCCTACCTCTAAAATCATTTGAAGCCAAAAGCTCCTTAGAATAACAAAGCCCAAATTTGAAACATGTGAAGACCTCAAACATTCCATTAGACTGCGTGAATTTTCTATAACATGTTGTAGATGATCATTTTTGGGCCTCTTCGCGTTCATGTAATGATTTACAGACAACCCACCTCGTGGAATCATCCTAGATGAAGGAAAACACAATCATGCATGTACCACCATTGTTTTACGTGGAAAGAGTTGGATTCCTTTATAAACAAAAACATTCATTTATTCATTTCAAAAGGATGTATTCACATCCAAATCTCCTTTATTAGAGTACAAAAAGAATTACCCATTCTATTAATATGTCAATGATAATAAACCATGTAAACTAGTGGAGAATAAATTGGAACCACAAACACAGATTTAGTGCATAGTACTTTAGTATGAAGACATGAATGGAAACGAGAACGAGGATGCTTGAACTAATACGAGTTATTTAATCATCAGTGATATGGTTTTTCCAAGATTTTAATTCAAGTAGTTATAAGACAATAATTTATATGGATTCCTCATTCACAAAATTAGAACTACATAATTTCAATTTTACATCCAACGCAGTGACATACGAATTGCCAGAAAACATTTGTTGAAACAAGAAGAATTACTAGACAACAATCATTGAGACAAGAAATATCTCATTTAAAATAATTTTTTACAACCTTACAATTTTACAAACCAAATGCATAAGCAAAGATAAATTTTGACAGAAATACAAATTCAAAATTTCTCTAAAATTTCTGAAACCAATATATATATATATATATATATATATATATAAGTTGGTG
>ML803148.1:33188-43806 GCA_009831015.1 Picea engelmannii
TTTCCCTATAAAATCCTCCAAACATTTATTTTAGCTAGCGCTTTGGAGAAGAGAAATGGATTTTTTATTCCCCATCCTCTACTAACCTTTGGAACAACCAATTTCTTCCATGAAGGTAATACAAGTCCTTTGTTTTTTGGTCTCCTTACTAGATAAATTTTCTGCATTGTTTCCTAATGGTCTCCAACACACCTTTCAGAACCCATGTCAACGAAATCCAATATATTGGTATTGCTTCCAATACATCCTTAACAAGAACTAGCCTACCCTCGTGAGAGAGCCATTGGTTGAACTAGGTGTTTAGTCTCTTTTCCACCTTGGCAATGAGTCATTGCTAGTCACCTTTTTGTATCAATTGAGTTTTATGTGGAATCCGATACACTTTAATCCCTAGTCTAAATCAATCACCTAGTAGGGGAACAATTGGGAGAAATAACCCTTTTTTTTCAGTGACACCCCACATTGAAATAGTAGATTTATCAATATTTATAATCATACTAGTGGATTTAGAATATAACTCCAAAATGTTTTTGAATTTCTCAACTACCCTTCTTGTACCTTCACAAAAAATCAGAACAACATCCACAAATAAAAGGTGTGTAATGTTACATGTTGGATTGATGTGAATCCCTTTGAAGCTACCATGAGTTATAACCTCTTTGATTAACCTACTCAGACCTTCATCTATGAGAAGGAAAAGGATAGGTGATAGGAGTCAACCTTACCTTAGATTGCTACCTGGTCTGAAAAAGAGAGATGCAACCCCATTGATTAAAATGGAAAAAGACACTAAGGTAATGAAATTCATCACCCAAACCAAAATTTGATGACAAAATACCAAGTGAATGAGCATCAAAATTTCAGCTAAAGCCAATTTACTCTATCATAAGATTTAGAGAGATCAACTTTGATGACCAAAACTCTTTGACTTCTGACCTTGATCGAGTGTAGGTTTTACTGTGTTATCCTGATGGTCTCATGAATTTGTCTTCCTTTTAAGAACCCAAATTGCTCTCCAAAGATTTTTTTTGATAGTACCCTTTTAAGTCTTATAGAGATATATTTTGAGATAATTTTGTAGATACAATTACATAAGGATATTGGCCTCAATTTTTCAAAAGTGGTTTGTTTATCCTCTTTAGGAATCAAAGCTATGGAGGTAGTGTTTAAGGCTCCTATAATTTTTCCAATGGTTCTAATGGCCTTCACCACTCTTCCCAAATAATATTCTATAAATTCATATCATCCCAAAAATAATTCCATGGGTAGGCCATTTGGCCTTGGATTTTTAACCCTTTGGAAGCTTTGTAAACTTTGAAGCATATCCTCTTTCCCCACTTTTTTCATCAAGTCCTAACTGTCCTTTTGATTGACAAAACTGGGGAACAAGTTGGATAGCTTGATAACTTCAACAATAGTATCTTAAGAGTCCTCCCTAAAAATATTTGATAAGTATTTGAATCCTTCTGCAATGTCCTTAAAATTTGCTTCCCAACTATCATTTGCTTTGTCAATTTTCCAAATAGAGTTAATATTTTTCCTTTTGTTTACATATTTATGAATGAACTTGGTATTTTCATCACCTGCTTGAAGCCAAATGGCTTTGCTCTTGATCCTCAACTATTTCTCTTTTTATAGGAATAAGTTCCTCTTTTTTTCTTCTAATAGCTTCACCTCCATCTTTTGGGCCTCATTTAGATACCCAAAACCTACATTATTATATAACGTCTCTATCCCTTCTTCTAGTTTTCTAAGGATCTTGTCATCTTTATGTTATTTATCCTTAGCCCATTGGGTTTCTACCTTCATTGCCTCTTTCATTGTTTTTGGAATTGTATCAAAGTTGATTCCATTAACTTATGAATCATAGGATTTCCATAAATATTTTATCTTGTTTACAAACTCCTCCATCTTCAACCATTTTGGATTTAGTTTTAAGGGGCTAGCTGGTTTTTCCTATCTAATATCTATTTCTATTACATCTAGACAATTATCAGAGTCTCCTCCTAAGGTGACCCATAGTTTTACCCAAATAACTTCATCCAAAAACCCTTCAGAGATTAAAAACCAAACAAGCCTCTTTGTGATTCTATCATCCCTAGTTCTTTTGTTTCTCGAAGTGGAAGATAACTTGGTTGGTTCAATGTCCATTGGGTCCACGTCCTCCAATTTTCTCAAGAAGTATCCTGATAGAAATCTATTTGGGCCATAGGTATCTATACTTCAGAGGCTCCTAAAGTGAAATTTAGGTCTTCCCCTATCACCACAAGGTCATTCTCTATGAATTTCAAGTTGGAAAACTTGTTCCAACACTCCACCCTATCCGAGCATGACCGATAAACATTCAAGATAGAAAGTTCTCTTCCCATATCCATGGAGAAGAAGGGAATCCCTAGGAATAAATGAAAACCTTGGGAATTATATAGAGTAAAGGAGCACATCTACCATCCAATAATGTTCCCATCATATCTCCCAATATCATCAATAAATTTGAAATACCATCCACTCAACAATTTAGAAAGTTCATGAAATGTTTTCTATCCTTCGGTCATAATTTCTTGAAGAAAGATAATAGAGGGTTTTAAGGAATCTATTATCCTCTTGATCGAAAATGTCTTAGATAAATTTTTGAACCCTCGATAATTTAATGTCAGATAGATCATTTGAGACCCTCACAAGGGGCATTTTCTCTAAGGGCCCCTATTAATGAAAGATGATTTCCACATTGTATCTATGAGGATTCTTGTTTTTTCGCATGGACAAGTGATACTTTCACCCTTTCTAATTAGGTTTTTGACCTTTCTCATCCAAAAACCCTAACCCCCCTACCACTTTCCCAAGGAAGTCAAGGGTTCCCTTACCCATCATTTTGAGGTTGTATTTAGAGGATTCCCGAGGAGCAGAATATACAGAAGGAACCCATGCATTTGTTCCCTTCCCATAGGATGCATAGGTCCCTACCTAGACATCAACTTCTACTAGAGGAATTATAGTCCCAAATAAAGAAATGAGAGTTAGGGAGACATGCTAGTTTTTTATGCCTATTAGGCTAGAAATTAATTCACTTATAGATTCCAACCCTTTAGGTCCTACCTCTAGCCCATGAGATAAAAATATAAAAAATTCAATGGACTTTCTTTTGCAAGGGGAAGGAAATTGAGGTGACTTACTCAAATATAGATTGCCAACTTTATTGCAATGAGTTGCATCCAAAATATGATCCTTGTGAACACCTAATGCTAACAATTGTTCCTCTAATTCCAGCGGGATAACTAGAGGATTTTTTTTTAGCCTTTCATTCCCAGATACATTAGTTCTTCTCTAAATGATAGGGGTTTCTTCAGGTTCCACTCCCAATAGTTTTGGCTAAGGTTTTTGCATCCATACCTTCCTCTGATAAGGGTATGAGTAGTCCATTGCTAAATTCCCATAACTATGGAAGTGTCCACAATTAAATGAATTCCTTCATAGTACAAAGTGAGTTGGTAAGAGTCTATCATGTACTTAATGACTATTTCCTCCACCGATCCCTTGTTTGTCTCTAATCCCACAAATATTCTTTCCATTCCATAGTACCCCATATCATGAAAGGTGTATTGTGATTCACAGAATGAGTTGAGAGCATTCCCTATTGCTTCAAATGCCTTCTTTGACCATAAAACAGGAGGAAGACCTGGAATGAAAACCCATACTGGAAGGATATCAACTCGTGTAGTTCTTTCATCAAAGTGCACATGCCATTTCTTCAAAAATAAATTTTGAGAACCCCACTTCCATCTACTATGCAAGACTTGGTTTACCTCAAACACTATTTTGAATACCCAAACTAACCATCCTTTAGCCAAAGTATTAATGTGGGGAGGGTATCTGACCATAGGTTTGAAATTTCCCCCGGTCCACTCTCTAAGACAATCCTCATTCATCTTCCTACCAGGGAATTGGAGGATCACCACATGTTCTTTCAGTTCCATCACATCATTGAGCTTAGTTTTCCTCTAAGTTCAAGATTACAAACTTCTCTAGTTTATTAATACATTTTCATTTCTTTGGTCCCCTTTCTCCTTCCAGAGAAGGATTCCCTTATATCCTTTCTTCAACTATAGTGGATTCTCTCATGAGGGTAAAATCCAAATCTTTTCCAATAAAACCTTCCTTCGAGTTAGCTGCTAACAAACCAAAATGATTGCAAAATGAAAGATCAAACTCCCTGCGGGAGGCCATAGTCAGATCATTAGTATTAATACCTTCGTAGTGTTGAGTAAATGCTTCAATTTCTTCATTATGGTGGATCTATTGTGATCCATATGGATATCGGTGGCCACCCACCTTTTCCAACTGGCTCAAAACAACTTTCTGACATTTTTAACAATTTACTATTTTTAGCAGTTTTTACTTCCGGGGCCATTTTGAGGGCCTAAATGAAGGTTTTTCGGTATAGAGCCCCTAAATGATATTCAAAGGAATAATTGAGCCCCCAAAATGAATCTCCTCGATGATACCTTTCCAACGGGCTATCACACACCTAAAATGGAGATCGTATGCAAAAGTTACGACCCCGGGAAGTTGATGTACTAGCTTACCCAAACGGGGACCCACATGACTTTTGGCGCTTCATCTCCTAGGGTTAGGTTTTTGTATGTCTAGGGTTTTTGGCATTCTTTATTATTGTAAAAAGGCCTTCATAGCCTCATTGTAACCTTCTTCTTGCGAAGAAGGTCACATCTCTTCTCAGAGATAAGCCGCCACCATTCCAGCAAGCTTGTTTCTGCTGCATTTTACAGTTTCAGCTTATTTCGTTATTGAATAGAAAACCAGTTTTAATGTATCTCTATTATTTCGTGTTAAGAACCTGTTAATAATCTGTATTCATTTCATTCTACTCATAAAATCCAGATTAGTGGTACCTGAGTGGTCTTCTCCTTGTCGTCTTAATGCATGTCCCCAACGAGGTCAGAGTACAAAGAGTTGGGTCTCGAGCTTGTTTCTCTTGAGGATAGAAGCTCTCACACGCCCAAGCGACCTCCCATGGAAGGAGAAAAGAAAGATGACAGGATATGATATCCTTTCAAACTGTTGATTGAGGAAGCCCTCACGCAACAGAGGAACGAGATGATGGATAGTTTCGCGCAAATCCTTCGGAGACTACCAACAGGCGACGCATCTTCTTCGAACAGAGGCACCACCCCCTTCAAGGTACAAATAAACTTTGATATTCCTATATTTGAAGGTCAGATAGACGCATATGCTCTAGACAAGTGGTTGAATCTACTAGAAGGGTATTTTTCTGTTCATAAATTTTCGGATAGAGAAAAGATTACTTTTGTGCTCCTTAAAGCCGTTCCCCATGTCAAAGATTGGTGGGAAACTTTCTGTGAGCAAAAGGAAACAGAGGAAACCTCATTATTTTCATTCACGACCACTTGGGAATCCTTCAGGGATGCTATTAAGGAACAATACTACCCTGTCGGAAGTTATGACGACCTATATACCAAATGGACCACACTGCGGCAAGAAAGAGACCAAGCAGTGCCAGATTTCACAAATATCTTCCATACTTTGCGCACCAAGTTGGGTATCAAAGATTCAGAGCGACATCTAGTGCTCAAGTGTCATGGTTCTCTACATAGATACATCTAGACCGAAATGGAATTTCTTGACATCTCATCCTTGGGCACGACCTATCGATATGTCGTCAAAATCGAGCAGAAGCTCAAATAAAAGACATGACAATTTGGGCCTGGGAACCCCTCACAACAAAAGCCAGGAAAGGGTGGCCCCAACCCACCGAACAAAGGACAGAGCAATGATGGGTAGTATCAAGACAACCAGTACAAGCCGCAAGCAAAGAAGGACATCAGAAAGACAAAGAAAGATACCGGGAAGTGGTGCGACTTCCATAAGAGCCCTTGGCATAACACTACTAACTGCCACTCAAAGAAATCGCTGGTGGCCGAAGTGAAAGCCTCTGAATCAGATGCATATTATGACTATGAGACAAAACCAGAAAGGGGAAGACGAATCATTGATGTGGAACCCAGTGCCACCGTTGCTACAACCAAGCTCCAGCCTGGTGAACCAGACGAGCCAGAAGAAGGAGAACGCCTCTTCCATTCACAGATGTGGGTAAAAGGCACCCCGCTGCACTTCATAGTTGATAGCGGTAGCCATAAGAAACTCATCTCAACAGAGGTCGTCAAGCGGTTGGCCCTGTCAACAACGCCGCACCCACAAACCTACACCATTGGATGGCTCCACCAAGGAAGCGATATCCATGTCAGCCAATAGTGCCGACTGTCGTACGACATCAAGCCCTTCAAAGATGAGGTATTGTGTGATGTTGCTCCTCTCAAAGTTTGTGATGTTATTTTGGGCCAACCTTATTTATGGAAACGTCATGCTGTATATGAGTCTAGGCCTCATAGTGTTATTATTACTTTGAATAGGAAATTGTACAGGATACCCGAGGCAGTCCCACCTAGTGCTATTTCCTTTCTCTCTGCTAAGCAATGCAGGAAGGTCATCTTGCAAACGGGGAAGTTTGTCTTCTTTGTGATTCGCTCTCAGAAAAAGCGAAAGATCGCAGCCACATCCAAGGTCTCTGCGGTCGATCTCTCCACACAATAGAAGCAAGTAGATAAGGTCGTGGAAGAATACTCAGATATCTTCTCCTCACCTACAGGGGTACCTCTGCACTGCCAGGTCAAGCACCCCATCAATCTGACCCCCGACACACCGCTGCCCAATGGGCCAGTCTATCATTTCTCTTTGTTAGAGAATGAGGAGATCAAGTGACAGATCCAAGAAATACTCCACAAGGGGCACATCCGCCCCAGATCATCACCTTGTGGGAGCCTAATCATGTTGGTACAGAAGAAAGATGGAACCTGGCGACTTTGTATTGATTACCGGGCTCTGAATAAAATCACTGTAAGAAACCGGTACCCGATTCCCCGAATCGATGACCTCCTTGATCAACTCACGAGGGCCAAATACTTCAGTAAGATTGATCTGAAGTTTGGCTACCACCAGGTCCCGATAGAACAAACAGATGTATGGAAGACCACCTTCAAGTTAAAGGAAGGACTTTTTGAATGGTTGGTCATGCCCTTTGGTTTGAAAAATGCTCCAGCCACTTTCATGAGGATGATGGACGATATCCTGTGACCATTCACCAATACTTTTGTAGTGGTGTATCTGGATGACATTCTAATTTACAGCAAGACTTGGGCCGAACACTTGCAACATATTCAGCAGGTTCTGCACACCCTGCGGCAGCAAAAGCTATACGCCAACCTGCAAAAATGCTCCTTCGGCATGGACAGGGTCCATTACCTGGGCTACATCATTGATCAACATGGCGTACATGTGGATCCATCCAAGATCCAAGTCATCCATGACTGGACATCCCCAACAACACTCTTTGAGCTTCAGAGCTTCTTGAGACTTGCTAATTTCTACCGCAGGTTCGTGTTGGGTTTCTCTCATATTGCATGGGCCCTCAGCCAAATAAAAAGGGGTGGTGGTAAGGAAAAATTTGCATGGGGCCGGTCCCAACAATAAGTGTTCGATGATTTGAAGCAACGCTTGTGCTCAGCCCCAGTACTTTCACTACCGGACCTGCAACATCCCTTTGAGATCGAGATAGATGCTTCAGACTATGCTGTGGGCACCGTTCTCACTCAGCACTGCCACCCCATGGCCTATCATAGTGAGACACTGTCCGATACTATCCGTAAGTACCCTACTTACGACAAAGAAATGTATTCCATTGTGCAAGCATGCCGCCAGTGGAGACATTACATTCTTGGGAAGGAGACAATCATCCACAATGATCATAAGCCACTGCAGTTCATGCAGACATAGGGAAAACTGCAGAATGACCGCCATCAAAAGTGGTCCGCATACTTGCAACAATTCCACCTCAACATAGAGTATAAAATAGGAAGCACCAATCACATCGCTAATTGCCTCAGCAGACCGCCAGTCGCAGCACTCACCATGGTGCTAGACTCTTGCGGCCATGAGACATCTGGATGGCCCCAACTCTATGAGACAGACCCTGACTTCGCCACCACCTACCAAATGTTGGGTGCAAATGCAGTTGTCGATAATTTCCATCTTCAGGATGGGTTGTTATGTCGTCTGGGCCATATCTGTGTTCCATCAAGTGAGCGAGAGAAGCTAATCTGGGAATCCCACTACAATCGGGTGGCAGGACACTTCGACGTCGAAAAGACAGTGGTGATGCTACAGAAACATTTCTACTGGCTGAAACTTCGACATGAGGTCGACAAGTATATCAGGTCCTGCACTACTTGCGCTATTGCCAAACCGACCACTAAGAAACAAGGCTTGTACACCCCTCTTCCTACTCCTGACAGGCCATGGGAATCCACTTCAATGGACTACATGTCGGGCCTCACATCCACCAAGCGGGGAAACGACTGTGTTTTTGTGGTTGTTGATCGTTTTTCTAAAATGGTGATTCTGGTTACCTGCAAGAAGAGCATCACAACAGAGGCCACTGCCAAGCTCTTCTTTGAACGAGTTTGGGTACATTTTGGAATCCCACAAACCATTGTATCAGATTGGGATAGTCGATTTCTCAGCACATTCTGGTCGAGCCTCTGGTCACTGCTGGACACCAAGCTCACCAAATCCATGACCTTCCACCCCCAGACAGACGGTCAAACCGAGGTTGTAAATCGAATGATTGTGCATATCCTTCGCATGTATAATTCAAAGCACCCTCGCACATGGGATGAGAGCCTTCCTTATGTATAACATAGCTACAACCGAGCCTTGAATAGCTCAACCAGCCACAACCCCTTTCAAGTGGGGTTGGGATTCCAACCATTGGGTCCCATAGATGTTGCAATTCCCCTTGTGGTCACTTCAACTGACTCATCTCCTGCTCCAACTGAAGCTAACAAATCCACCCAGTTCATTGAGTGGATCCAACACATCCGCCAACAGGTTCAGGATATCCTACATAAGTCCAATGACAAGTACAAACAACGCCATGATCAACATCGGGTGCCGCATAAGTTTCAGGTGGGCGACAAAGTTTGGTTGCACTTGCAGAAAGAATGCCTTACAGGACCCCATCGGAAGCTTCTCCCACTCCATTATGAACCGTACACTATCACCAAGGCCATGGGGGATAATTATTTTGAGCTCAACATTCCTCCTTTCCTTGGCCTGCACCCAATGTTCAACGTGGATCTCCTTCCCCCTTATTTCCCACCATTATTGGACACCTCAGAAGTAGCAGAACAACTGACACCAATAGAGCTCAACCCCGACTACATACAACAAGCATCCAATGATCAGATTGTGGACAGATAGATCAAGGGCAATCGACAACAAAGATCCAACTTTATCGAGTCGTCAAAGCAGGGCAGCTCCTGCACCAAGGCAAGTGGCTCACCCGAGGAGAAATTTAGCAGAAATTTCCTCATCTAATGGGGGGCCTCAATGCAATGGAGATCATTGCTTCCTAAGGAGGGAGGATTGATCCAGATGGATATCGGTGGCCACCCACCTTTTCCAACTGGCTCAAAACAACTTTCTGACATTTTTGGCAATTTACTATTTTTAACAGTTTTTACTTCTGGGGCCATTTTGAGGGCCTAAATGAAGGTTTTTCAGTATCAAGCTCCTCAATGAAGTCAAAGAATGATTGAGCCCCCAAAATGAATCTCCTCGATGATACCTTTTCAACGGGCTATCACACGCCTAAAACAAAGATCGCATGCAAAAATTACGACCCTGGGAAGTTGATGTACTAGCTTACCCAAACGGGGCCCACATGACTTTTGGCACTTCATCTCCTAGGGTTAGGTTTTTGGATCTCTAGGGTTTTTGGCATTATTTCTTATTGTAAAAAGGCCTTCAGAGCCTCATTGTAACCTTCTTCTTGCGAATGCGCGCTGCCATCACATCTCTTCTCAGAGATAAGCCACCACCATTCCAGCAAGCTTGTTTCCGCTGCATTTTACAGTTTCAACTTATTTCGTTATTGAATAGAAAACCAGTTTTACTGTATCTCTATTATTTTGTGTTAAGCACCTGTTAATAATCTCTATTCATTTCGTTCTGCTCATAAAATCCGGATCAGATTGGCTAGGATATCTAGAATCCTTTCCATCATGTGCTATAACTGGTGTGATTGAGGTAGCATTAATGCCCTTGGGGGAAACATCATCGCGACCCTGCACCCTCACCTCTAGCTTGGGTTCCATATTGGAATCGATATTGGATATACCTTATGCTAGCTCACTGAGTATATTCAATGTGTCCTCCTCCAATGGCTACTCCCTACCTTCCTCCTTGCACCCACATGTGTTTCGTGCGTAAAAAGAATCAGGCTTTTATAGATCGACTGGCCCTCCAATAGATCAACTGAGTAATCCGAGATTTATTCTTCCATCATTAGCTTTGGTGCCACATCCTCCATCCTCCAAAACCATGAGATTTCCTTAGCTCAATATTGACGGGAACCCTAGTCCACTCCTATAGAATCCCTTGTCCATATCCTACAATAGAGCTCCCTATTTCAAGGTTGGGATGTCAGAATCAAGAGAGATCATTCAATTTTTCTTTTGCATTGAGTTGA
>ML803148.1:72307-84620 GCA_009831015.1 Picea engelmannii
ATGGAGTGGCTTAACAACACACTCCATCACCAACTGTCCTACACCTCGGGGACTATGTTATATCATATTACATGTAATATGATATAACATTTAAGTTAATTAATACAATAATTGTAATTGATGAACATTGATTGAATGAATTCGAGTATAAGTATAATATGTATATTATATAGAGTTATTTTTTTTCATAATTATTAAAATTAGTCTTATTCAACTATAGTGAAAATTAGTGTTCAATCATTTGTTACTATGGACATGAACCTTCTGAGTGGCCCAAAATTTATTAGCAAGATCCAAACTCTGTAATTTAAGAGTCACATGTAATTTTTATTGTGGCATTTTATGAAATGTGACAAATTCTGTACACAATACCAAGGTAAACAATTACAATGAAGTAACATATTTTTACTCTGATAAATCAAATTTTTTACTATTCATTACGACAATTATCAAGGAGAATTAAAAGTATTCCATCTCTTCATATTCAACATCTTTATAATTTCAATGAACTATATTATACCATTTATGCAACATTACAACAAGAGTAATGATAGAAGTAATACATAACATTTTAATAGGCCTAATATATATGAAGAATCGATAACATCCGATCACACAAAGGATAATAAATTTAACACGTATTCCTGTCCCACATCCTATACCTGCAAGGTTAGGACCTTCAAGACACATAATCAACGCTCATAAAACAAGATTCTTCTAATCGATTTTGACCATTTAAAGTCTCAGGACTGACAGATGTTCTGAGGAACAAGAAGATATCTATACCCATAAGCCATTCCTAGTCAATTTTCAGGAACTAAATTTACCTGATCATAATACATACAAGCACATATGGTTCATCATTAAACATTTAATTGACTAGTATCACAATTTAAGCAAAATGCCAATATCCTTCCGAGAACTAATGAGGAATTTACTTCAAGGATTTATTTATCTAAAAACATGATTTTGATTATTAAATCACAATTGATACCTTTCTACAATTCAAGCAACCAATATCAATAAGATTTTACTTAAACATTTATAAAGCTAAGTTATTAATTCATTTATTGATTGTTCTTAGTAAATGCATTCATACTCCCTCACTCAATTCCATTTATACTTAGAAATGACATATAATTATTAAAACAAGGGTTCAATGGCAACATAGTCTTTGGGAAATACATGTTGAACAATGAAACTTAATATAACTAAATTTACAAGTAATTAATATTTTTTGTCAAAAGATAATAATTGAGGGTTGTTTCTTATTCAAAATGTATAATGAAACATAAGCTTAAGGTCACATTGCAATGAATTGCAAAGACAACTGCCTTTCAATTATGAGTCCTATCGTTTTATTCTAATTGATTGATTAAACATAGCAAATTTGCATAATGCGACTTAAATATGCACGCTTATATCCATTTATATAGGCCGTCCTCGGGTGCCTTATTAAAATGCTATAACTCTCCATCGGCTCCAATTTTCCATTTACTGTTTGTTCTCTTTGAAGGGTTACTTCCTCGAATGCCGGAGGGCTAGGTGCGACAATACATAGAATTATTCAAGTATGATATGAATGGTAGTGTCTACTTGATTTGCAAGGTTCATGTCTTTATTTTTTAGGGAGTTTTTTTGATTGTCCTCTGTGGATATATTGTGATTTGGCTTGCAACTTTTGCCTCTCAAAAATTATTTTCACCTAATATGAAAATATAATTAAATTATTATATTATTAATAATATAAATTTATTAAAAACAAAAAATTATTAATAATAGATACCGTATGTAATTATTTAACTCCTATAATATATTAGATTATATTTAAATCCTATGATATATTAGATTATACTTCAAGAGCATAAGGGATATAATTATTAACTAGGCATATAATTATTATTACTAATTATATAATAATAGACTATGTAAAATATTATTTATAAATATTATAAATAATTATACTATTATGGTATAATTAATTCTATAAAAGAGGTCTCTCATACTAATATAATTATACCTTACTTTAATATTACAACAATTATATGATTATACTATTATAATTTTAATATTACAACAATTATATGATTATACTATTATAATTATAATATTACACTTATTTTTAATTTAATATAACTAAGAATAAGTATAATAATAACAAGTTTTATATAATAAAATTGAAAAAAAAATAATAATTAAAAATATTTATTAGTTTTAATAATAAATATATAATTTATTATTTAATTTTTTTAAACATACAAAAAAATAATAATAAATAAATATATAATAATAGGACATTAACTAATATAATATACAAATATATATTTATATATTATGATTTATAAATTTTAAAATAAATAAAAATAAACAATAAAAAAATCAAAATAAATTTTATTTTAATATTTAAAATAAAATTATATATATATATATATATTTATTTATTCTAAATACAAAACATTTTTTCCTTAAAAAGAGTAAGACTTATGCCATCACTAACCCTAAACTAATATCTTAGTAATTTACCTTTAAGATCCAGTAAAGTCGGGAGTAGGCAAGAGCAATTCCTGTAGGTTAAACACGTGATCTGGAAATGTAAGCACATATGTGATTATGAAAGGTTAAATAACTAAGTATAAAACAAATTTACATACCTGTGTTGACCTCAATATGGAATCTTGAAGAATAGCTGGAGGCATAATAAGAGATGAAACCTCAATAATTTTGATGGGTTTCCTCACGAATAATAGAGACCCATCATTAGAATGATATTCCGGAATTATATGTATAATGAACAGAGAACAATTGTATAATGTTTGAGCATTTTATATAGATCTTTTATGGATAACTTCGTTCTCAAATAACATGATTACATAATCTCGGTCACTGTTTTCTTTCAACTGTGGTGACTGTTTTTCCGAAAATTGTCTTGATCGATTTTCTAGAATGAGGGTCAAACCCATCAATACGGACAAGATGAAAAATAATAAACAATATTTAATGAAGAAATTTCTTCATGCTTTCTTTCGTTTTTGTTAAAACACGTACTTCTTGTTTGAGACTGTTTAACTCAGCCTTTAGGTCTATGTAAAGAAATGTTGCAATCTTTTGTTTAATTGACTTCCAATTGTTCGTGTTATATTTTATTCAGGATTAACTTAGTGCAAAGAACTAAGAAATTTATTCATGGCTATGAATATAATAAATAACTATAACAATAAGGTTGGTGAGTGTTTTATCCAAAATAATTTACGCAATAAACTTATTAATCTTTTGTCCCAGTAATATTCATATTTGTAATGTAAATGCATTTTCGTATTTCATGTTTGAAGAAGACAAAGGAAGTTTATCAATCCTAGAGTCGAACTATCCTTGTGAATCTGTGTAACCAGTTCATTTTGGGACTATGGTTGAAATGGCATTCAAATCCGAGAGAAGGTGGAAGCAATATAGAAACTTAGGTGTTGATCTTATGCGCAATCATGCTTACTTCTTCCATAGAAGTAGATCGAAATTCTCTGGTGTCCTCGAATGAGAGGGGTTTCAACTCGAAATTACAGTGCAATAAAAAATATAGAACTAATTTTCTAATATGTAGGAATAAGCATATTTAAAAGAATACTAGTGACAAGGCTTACATTACAAAAGAAACCGAGTTCTAAAAGTTCGATATAAGGTACAAAGGTAAAATAAATTGTTAAACTCTACCAAAATATTTCTTTCATGGAATAGTTACCTGGAGACTTCTCGACTTGATGATAGATATCGATATGGGGAGAGGAAGGAGAGCCGAACAATGCTCTCTGCATAAGGTGGAAGGACAGATTCCTTCTGGCTAGAAATGTATGCCGGAATAGTGAGAGGGAAAAACAAACTGTAAACTCCAACAAACAAATTTAACACTGCAAGTAAAAATGCCAAAGGATAATGCAACATTGTTTGGTGGAATTCACAGAAGAATAGGTAGTCGAATGGTTGCAACAACAAAACTCACAGGGCATACAGAGTTAGCAAAACCTCACTCCAGTCACAAATTATTCGGTTGGTTTTTACCCCATTGAATTTCAAAACCCACACTTCACACTATAACACTAAGCTTCTTGCTAACACATTGTGTCAACAGAACAAAATCCATGACCTTCCCAGCCTTTTCATGCTAGAATCTCTGGGAACAACTCCGGGGATCGAAGCCGCGACCAGGTCAGATCTCCCCACTGTCAAAAACAACACATTCAAATTGCAATATGATGGAAAACAAGTGCTAAAGATGCATCCATCTACATGCAACAACAAGTTTCCGATGCTTACAGAAAACCAGGAGAAGGAGAATACTGACAACGCAGCAACAAAGAACATATATTCTTCTCACCCATAACCACATCCACATCATGGGAGGTCTGGCGCCAAAAGAAGGCCTACTCCCGCACAGACCTCTGGAATGCAACAACGGGAAGCTACCACGAAGGTTTTGAGCTCTGGGCATAGTCCATGACAGGAAAGATCGAAATTTGAAAATGAAAATTGGAAGTTTGAAAATGAGAATATTAATGTTTTTTTTAAAGGAAATTAACTACTTAGATTTGATAATTGAGATTTGTATAATCTAGATTTGCATCATGCGAGATGCCCTGTATTTACATCTAAAGCATCACAAAGGATCTCCATTTGTGTAATTATATTTATCCTTGTTTTAAATATAAGCTGCTATGTACCGCTAAGGATCATTGTTTTTAGCACTACCTTGCAACGCTTAATTATGAGTGCACTAATGCATGAGATGAATGAGACCGCTAAGATCCCTCTTCCATGCTTAAGAACTATTTGTTTTCACGCTACCCCAAGTGAACCACCCTCTAATTGCCCTCTAGCCAGAAAGAAGGATGCATGTTTTTCACTATGTAAAGGATACATCAATCACGGGGACTCAAACCTACGTCTTATTAATGAAACTATCCCTTTGATGTCTCTTCTTACAACCACGCGGATATAGGAAACGAGAGACTATTGAGGGGAAATGATAGATCGGTTTATCCCCCACTCAGTCTAAGCAATTTCATATGCAAAGTAAGAACCGATAGCACATGAAGCAGATCCCACGCTGTCGAGGCGAATGACTAATCGAGCTGTGTATGTGGCCTTGAAATGCGACCAAGGGATTCTACAAAGCGGGGATGATGCAATCGAAGCCACATGTGTTAACTCGTATGACTACTTAAGCTATTTTGTTGTACCATGATTACGTCGAAAGGCGTATATCTATTGGTAATGGGCATATTTAATAGGTTTTTAGTTCTTAATACGTTTTTTATGGACGAGATTAAATATGCTTAGAATATTCTTAGTTGTCATAATAAATGAATGGCTCTCATTTCATCCATTAACTTCTGAGCTGTTATAAAGACATCCGTTTATATGTTTACTTTTTTACATTTACCTAATCGTGTTTAAAAATTATTGTGTTTCATGTTTCTGCTGGATGTACAAACATCACATCATCTAAACTTTATAAACTAGATAATAATAATTTGTAATATTATAAATAATGTCGTTTTTATATAGAAAATGGAAAATGGAGAAAGATAGATTTCTATTAAATTTAATAGCTCCTTTAAACTACAAAGTAGATTCTATTTAATAATTTAAGTTAATTAATACAATAATTGTAATTGATGGACATTGATTGAATGGTTTCCAGTATATATATAATATGTATATTATAGAGAGTTATTTTTTTAACTAAAATGACATAAAATGAGAAATCTCATGATTTTTAAAAGGAAATTCCCTATATTATAAGAATGTTCCATCTCAGACGCAGTCACTACAAAATGAATTTCACAGCTCCATCGCAGACGTAGTCCCTACAAAATGAATGAAATATGCATGTTGCATTAGCAAATGAAAAATAAAATATGATTATTTTCAATTCCATGCTTATCCTAATAGGAATGGTATTGCATGCTTAGCAATGACTCAAAGGAAACAAAAAAAAATTTGCCACTTATTTTATCTCTTAATACTTTGTCAAGTGGCACATACCTATTTCCATTTGGTACTCTCCATATCCTAATCAACTAAGGGATGGTATTGCATGCCCATCAATGATTCAAAGGAACCAAAAAAAAATGCCACGTATTTTTTCTGTTAATACTTTGCTAAGTGGCATTTTGAATACATAAGTAGCATTTAGAATACATAAGTGGCATTTAGAATACATAATTTTGCACAAGAATTCTATCGATAGTTATTAAACTCTTGCATAATAAGCTTTACCAAGTGATACAAGTTCCACAACAATTAATCAATGATTTTAAGTGTCAACAAATTTGAATTTAGTTTAATTCTTCAATCCAAGATATGCTACAAAGATAATTTTCGTAGTGGTCGTATCTAATTGAATTAACTAATAATGATTAATTTTCCAAACGTTAATTTAGAATACAGTTTATCTAACCATATTTTAAGCTGAAATTGTATTTGTTTCATTAACATTGAGTTAATATTCACTCAATCCTTAAACATAATTAAGGAAATCAACATTAGTATTTTACTCAGAGTTATACATTGCCAACGCGTCATAATATTGAAAGAGGTAGTTAAGGTTAATCAACTTGTGTTGCTTACGCTGAACCTATTAACCCAATTCCTGGAGCGCCAAAATAAGAGCAGTGAGGATAATTAATGTGCGATTCGTTATGTTTGAGCGCAAAGGAAACAATTAACACAAACTCTATTGAGTCTGCCTGCACTGCTTTAACAATCCCAATTCTGAAAAACCAAATTTAAGGTCTGGAATATATATAAGGTGGGAGTCATTAATTTCGTTAGTGTAGTTATTAGCATGGGGGATCTATCAACAAGACCTGACCTATTCGAACATTCTACTTTACCAACTATCAACCAGACATATTCAAACGTTCCAGTTTACCAACATTCAACTTAGATTCATGAGTACTTTTGTTGGACTACATTAAACTTCAATTTGTATTTGTATATACAGTGACTTATGAATATATATGTACAGACTTTCAGGCTCAATTATTCGGTAATATATTTAGATATATTTTTTTAACTTGTAACTAAAAGAAAATACAATAGAAAAGTATTAATTAAAACTGGATGTCACCAAGCTAATTACAAAGGAAATGTATAACCTCACCTTGACTTGTGCACACTTCAATTCAACATGATGATTTCTCAGGTGGGGTGAAATATGCTGAGGACCAGGAATGGATATTGCATCAACCATAAAAGGGAGGAGAATAGTAACATTCTTGTGCACATAATGTCCATGGAAGTTAAAAGGAAACTTCATAATCGGACAATATTTTGTAACTATCTTTAAAGACGCGGAGCTTGGATTCAGCTGCTCAGGAATCGACCCTATGGTTTTGAAGTTCTGATAAATATGCAATTTCTCCCATGGAAAAACAAGAAGGTCAGTCCTTTTTAATACTTAAATAGAATCTTTGAGAAATGAGAAAAACTTGAGTCGAATACATCTATGCAATAGTGGAATCTAGAAAAATGGACCATGAGCAACACTCCAACCCCTGAAAGACATTTTCTAGTTAAAAAGCTATAATAATATACTTAAGACACAAATCCTCGTTGTGAAATTAAAATCATGAAGTTATATTGTAGGAAAGTATGCAGTCAACAACAAAACAATATAAATTAAACAGGTACGATGATTTGATAACAAAAATTAAACAAGTATAATGACCTGATAACAAATTTAAGATTGTTTCATTATGAACTTAAGGTAAATAAACATGTAGATGTCTTCATATTTGGAAGACAGTTTGCTTTTGCTACTCATACTTCCACTGGTACTTACTCCACAGAATCAACATGATGAACGACTCAATCAACTTGCTCTATTACAGGATATGCATACGCCACATTACTAACAACTAGTATTGTATATATTATGAAACCTTCGCGCAGATGCCGCCTGCATACGCAGGACCTTTCATACGCGCTTGGGACCTCTCATATCCGCCCTTCCTTCCAGCGCTTTGTTGGTCACAGTGGGTGTGACAGATGCCATCCTAAGTAATCACCTAGCCTCCGGAAGCGACTCAGTCAATGAACCCCACTTCTGATAGTGAACTACCACTATTGAAGCCATTGCTCCAGTTCTGCTTGTTGGCGCTGTTGTTGCTGGAAATGGCAGACGACAGGCTCACTATAAATGAACTTCACCTTCTGTATGAAAAGATCGATTAAAATGGCATTCAGTAGGCTCACTATAAATGAACTTCACTGGAATGCATAGCGGGTTGCGAAATTTGGCAGCAACAACATTAAACGCGATGGAATGTAATTCCATTAAATTAAAAGTTAATGTACTCCACCGCAGATTCCACATCATGATAATTAAATATGCGGTTATCCAAACTATCCGCCTGGTTGAGGTATCATAATTGCAGGGATCGAATCCTGATGGGCTCAAGAGGAGAGACTAGACGGCATAGGTTCCATTGCCAGAGGATTCATAAATGGGGATACGCTTGCGATGAGGGGGAGCTTGTCCCTGGAAGCTCCTAAAGGTTGCTTTGGGTTTCTCCAATCTGCAAAGCCCATTTTCTCAATGGTTCAGAAGTGTATTGTTATATTCATTGTGAGGTCTGTCGCCAGTAGGATGAGAGGGGACTACTAGTACTTCATGAAGATTAGTATCATTTTGATGACAATCAAGTCATGTGATTTTGAGAACTTGGACGGGGTTGATTATTTCAAATTTTATGGAAAATGACAGTGAATATTTGAGTTAAGGATGGTAGGTAGTTGGAAGAAGTGATGTAAACATTAATTAAAACATTGGAAGAAGTGAAGATGACAATAACACTTCAAACCTATAAATCAATAAAATTGTAACAAATATATACATATATATTTATTTTAAAATAAAAATAATAATTGGAAAAAGTGATGTAAACATTAATTAAATCATTGGAAAAAGTGAAAATGACAATAACACTTCAAACAATGAACTCATCGCTATGGAGTAAGCTAACCCTTCTACCTTTTAGAACCTGATGAGACGTTTTGAGCACCAAAAGGTAAAACGCCAAGCCTCGGTCATACCCCTCCGCCGCCCAGCGCCGCGTTACGCTCCTCCTCCGCCGCCGCCTCTGGCCTCCCCCTCATCCCCTCCCCCTCGGATCCTTCTCNCGCTCGAATATCCGGCTCGTCTTCATGGCGCCAAGAAGCTCATGGCCTTTAGCTTGGCTTCCACACCCGCCGTTATTACATCGGATCCTGAAGTAGCCCTAGAGCTGCTGAACTCCCGTCATTTCGCCAACAGACCCCTCAAGCAATCTGCACAGCAGTTATTGTTTGGGCGGGCCATTGGCTTCGCACCCAATGGGGACTACTGGAGGCTACTTGGAAGGATTTCTTCTGCGCATCTTTTTGCTCCACGCAGAATCATTGTCCACGAGCCTGGTCGCCAGGAGGTTCAGCATTTATCTGCACAAGAGTATTACTGCATAAAGGCCGCCATGAATGAATGAGATATATCGACACTTACCTTCATTGCCTCGTCACGTTCCGAGTCTTTAGATTTTTTTATATAGATCTACATTGACAGATAAATGCATACTGATTCTTTTCGTTATTGTTGTTGCAGGTTATTGTTTTGTTTTCTCCGTTATGGCAGTGGAATCTAATCTTACCGTCGAGAGAATATTACAAGCAGCAAGCCGACTCACTGGCTACTGCCAATTTGGCTCGAACTGGTAACTTACTCTTGGCCAGCACCCAGGACAGCCTTCTGCCTGTAGAGCTACTCTTGGTAGCTATGATACAAGTTATTGTTTACATAATTTTTCTGAATAATGTATTCATAATGACAGATGATTAATAATTTTTAGATATTGAATTCGTATGCATATTTATGATAATGTATGCATATTTAGCTATTGAATAATGTATGCATATTTATGATAAATCATGTTTTGATTCCGCCTCTGAATTCGTTAGAAGTGCGATAACGGATTAGCGAATTGATCCGTCAAAGTAACTAAAAGCTAAATTGAGCTAAATTAGTGGTCTTTTTGGCAAATTTGGCAGAAATTGTTTTTGTTTATTTGTATAACGGGACAAAAATTGTTTATATTCGATACCTATAAATTGCAAAGTGATGGGAAGCTAAAATTGGTTGTTTTGGGAAAATTTGGGAGTAATTGTTTCTGCTTATTTGTATAATTGGACAGAAATTGTTTATATGCCATACTTATATATAAAATGTTTATATGAGATATTTAAAAATTGCAAAATATAATTATTCACGAAATTATATTAAAAAATTACATTAATATGTTTTAATTATATTAAAAAATTACATTGATAAATTGCAAAATATAATTATTCACCAAATTATATTAAAAAATTACATTAATAGTTTATAGACGATGAAATGGTATATATCAAACCCATAAATTGCATATAAGTATAGACAGATGTAGTTTATATTTAATGAAATTACATCTTTCAAACTCATTAATTGGATAATATATAAAAGGATTTTTTGAGGAGCTGGGTATAATTAAAAGGGAGTTTTAGACGCGCCATAACTGCCGCATATTTTGTATGAGTTCATTGCGATTGTTGTCGTATATCCTTCAAAATCCAGAAAAATTGAAAGAAAATTTTATAATATATAAACTTATTTATCATATGTATAAATCAAAAGAAAATTTTATAATATATAAACTTATTTATTATATATATAAATCAAATGTAACATGATTAGTAGTCGATGTGTAAATAATACTTGTCTTGAGCTTCCTTTTCCTCTTTCACTTATGTTTTCCTTATCGTCTTTGACTTATCCTTTAGTTTGCGATGCATTCACATTATACAATAGTACATGTCGACCCTTTAGTCACATTGTTAGCTACATGATTTTATTTTATTTTTCATTTTGTACACAATATTTAAAAAAAAAAAACATCGTCTCGTAATGCATTTTCTCATATAATCTTATCTTATTGCGGTTACAAATAAAAGCATCAAAGTTTTTTTTTTTAATATTTTAAATTTATATATTTATTAGTTTATTTAAATTAAGTTGATTTATTTTGTATATATTAATTTTTAATGAGTATAATATCATATTTATATTATATTTTAGGATATATAATAAAAATTAAAATAACAATATTATTAATTAATTAATTAATTATGTGATAAGTGGAATTTATTCATAACTATTATTTAATAATAGATATTTACTAGGTTGTGAAATTTTACTTTGGATCATTTTTATTTTTTGGGGGTGTTTGGTTATAGATGATAAGTGATCTATTATGACATTGAGATTAGTTTTGTCTTTTAATTCATAAGTTAATTTCATTTACTTAATCAATGTTTAAGTCAATTTCATTTGCTTAATTAATGTTTAATTCAGCTTCAAGTGATTACCAATGCATATTTTATCATGCATTTTATCTTAAATAGCATAAAATTGATTAGATTTCTTAAGAATGACATTTTTCTTAATAATAAAGTTTAATAGTTAGAGAGTATAAAGGAGCTTTAAACTTTATTTAAAAAGAGTACTTTATTGGATTTTTGGATTTTTATATTCTTGTTTACTGATAATTATAGATATTTTTTCATAATTACCTCAAAATTTTTAATGATAAAAAATTTAATAATGTATTTTATATCATTATAAATAATTAATATTAAATTATACATGTCATTATGAATATTCAGAAAAATTATGTACATAACAATAATGAATAATGAACAATCATCCTTCTCATTAACTAGCGATGGAAGCCTTTGCTTTGGAGAAACTGCAAGCTAGGGTTTGACAGTTGCAGTCTCAGTAGCGGACTTAATGGTTACCAAAGGGGGCGAGAGTGGAACCCCCTCATATAAGCAGGTAGTGGTGGACAGAGGGAGAGATCCACGAGGCGTCGGTTTCAAAGAGCCTTTGACAAGCACCTCGGGATCAGGACCGGAAAAGAATCAAGAGAGCAACTAGGACAAAAGGGATCGCATGGGGGAAGAAGCCAGAGAAGCCCAGAATGACGCGCAAGAACTAACAAACCCTAGTGGGGTAGATGGGCGCAATCCGTGTAAACCTAAAACAACGCTAATACCCAAGGTGGTACTGGAAGACCTGCAAACACAACTCTATCAGGACCAGATGAAGACGCATGCACTAATCTGCAAGTCCATGGGTTTGTGGCCCACATAAAGAACGTTGCGCAACTGGATAAAATATCAATGGAAGCCAAGTGGAGAAGTGGAACTCCACTTGGGCTCGAAAGGATTCTTCACATCAGTCTTCTTG
>ML803148.1:84678-117344 GCA_009831015.1 Picea engelmannii
ATACTTCCACGCCTCAGCGGGGTTGTACATGCGACCATGGAAGGAAAATTTCTCCCCAGAGAAAGAAACCTTTAAAAATGTCCCAGTCTGGTTGAGGCTATACTCCCTACCGCTAGACTATTGGTTGTTGTCCACCTTCGAAGCAATAGGGAACAAGCTTGGAAAATATGTTAAGACATCGAAAGCAACCCTAAAGGAAAGATATACATCCCATGAAAGGATTTTCATAGAGATGGATGTTTAAGGGGCGCTCCTAGAAGCCATAAGTCTGGAATTTAGGGATGAGGAATGCATACAAAACATTGACTACGAGCAGATCCTGTTTCGATGCAGAATATGCCATGAACATGGACACCTGATCAGAGAGTGTCCTCTCAATAAAAAACAAGAAACGAAAAATGCCAAAACACAGCAGGATGAGGATGGGTTTGTAAAGTCGAACCACAAAAATAGAGTAAACAAGAAACAAAGAAAAGCCCCAATAGGAAGAAATCCAGAAACCAGGACTAGAACATAAGGTTGGGACAGGGCCAACCAAGGGGAAGAAGGAGGAAAGGAAAAGACAAAAGCTAAAGAAGCCAGGGAACAAGCAACCCATGAGAACATAGATATTCCAAGCAGTAAGAGAGAACAAGGAGGTAGCACAAGTCCTATGGAAGGAGGAATCGAAGACACCAACACCCCAATGCATAAGACATATGGAAACTTGGAGATGACACCAAGAGAAGTAGGCACAGAAGATCCTGGTCTCAGAGACATTGTGGAAAGAGAATGAATAGGTGTCTCGAACAATGGAAAAGGCAAGGCATAGATAATGTGCCAACGGAGCAACTAGATCACATACAATACCTATTCCTTCTAAGGGAGGAAGAAAAATCCAGAGGGATCAAGTGCATGCATGGCAAGATAGGACATTTGGGAATAAAAGCAGGCGAGGGAAAACCACAACACTCACCCAAGCAGACAAGGCGGAAGAAAGGCAATAAATCAAACAACATAGCCCTATAAGAACTAGGAGCCCTGCTGATAAATTCAGGTAAGATAAAAAATCTCTTCCCCAACTCCCCCCCACATGTTTAAATGAAGATTATAACCTGGAGTATAAGAGGCTTAAACAACCCACGCAAGCAAAGAATCCTTAAAAATAGACTGAGGAAGGAACAACTTGACCTATGTTTCATTCAAGAGACAAAGTGCACTTTAGATAGAATGGAAGCAATCAATAAAAAACAATGGAGTAAGTACAAGTGTTGGCAGTCAAGGGTCAACAGATGGCAGGCGAAATTCTCACGAAGTCTACAGGGAAAAAATCTGGTGGAGATGGGTCAAACATAAATCGGTGACGTGGGCAACCCTCGGGAAGGCCAAGTATGCCCCGAACATCAACGACCAAGACCAAATTCGGTTCATGGGCACAAGGGAGGGATCAACCATCTGGAATCTCGCCTGGCGCAACAAGAACTAGATCCATAAACACAGCTTCTGGGAAGTTAGGAATGGAAGAACAACAAGAATATGGGAGGACACTTGGCAACATGAACCCAGAATGGAAAATCTAGACAGGGAGGAGCTCAAACATGAAATGACAGTGCAAGGCAAAAAAAAAATCCATCACTACTGGAAGCAAAGAAATGGCAGCGACAGATGGAGGATATGGGACAAGCTCAATCCTCAAAACAGAGCCCAGATCACAACAATAACTAAAGAGGTGGAGGATGAATTGGAGAAAAGGAAAATCATAGTCTCAGAAGAAGAGGACCAATTAAGGTGGGGAAGGAAAAATGGTGGGGAATTCAACTTAAAGGAAGCACGATATTACATCACGGGCCAGGACCAAGAAGACTCAGCGCAATAGTGGGAAAATATTTGGAGCAACCCCCAATGGCCAAAGATCAAAATGTTCGAATGACTAGTGCTTCACAACCGAATTCTAAACTAGGAGAACCTTGGGAAAAGCGGTTTTATAGGTCCATCTCGATGCCACCTCTGTCAAGCTAAGGAGGAAACAACTAATCACCTCCTCGACGAATGAAGCTACACAACAGAGATCTGGGATTGGATGATAGGCATCTATCTCCAGTCCAATAGGATCCGAGGTAACATCAACGCAACCATCAATAATTGGGAGAGTTACAACGAAAATGAAATGGTGAACCTCTACTGGAATCTAACATCGGGGATGATCATCTAGGAACTATGGAAAGAAAGGAGTCGACACATCTTCAGGAATGAAATCCTATCGGAAGGAAAGCTCAAGGATGCAATAATCTCACAAATACGAGAAACAATGCAGAGCTGCGACTGTAAGAAGGAGAAATCACAACTTTCAGACCAAGACTCCCACATCTTGGATATTTTCCACCTAAAAGACTGGCGCAACAACACACCGACAAAGTGTGAACCGCAACTCCAAATAGGAGAGCACAACTGGACCCCCCCCTCTAGGAGGGTTCCTCAAACTGAATTTTGATGGGGCGACAAAAGGAAACCCAGGAGTGGCAGGGATGTGAGGAGTGATTAGAGACAGTGATGGAAACATAATCTGGTTGTACGTTGGGAGTATGGGAAACTCAACGAACAATGCAGCGGAATTTGGAGCCCTAGAGCTTGGCCTTGAAATCCTAAGTCGTGAAAGGATGACAAATGCTATCGTGGAAGGTGAGTCCACCCTGGTCATCAACAGGGAGAAAAGACTCCAAAATCATACCACAGTGGGCAAGGTGAAACAACACTGGCGCCTGGCACATTCCCTACATAAAATCCAGGAGCATCTGAAAATTTTGAATATAGTGGAGTTGCGCTGGGTGCGCAGGTCAACAAATGGGCTTGCGGACAGGCTTGCCAACGAGGGGGTTGGCAAGGAAGGTCCAAAACTAGACACTACCTGGAGCAGCATCCCAAATGGCCAACTCAGAATAGACTGCATCCAACTAGTGACAAAATACTGCAAATGCAACTTTAGCAAGGAAGGTCACATCGAGGAGGGAAACACAAAGCCTCTTGACAGGCATGCAGGACCCAGGCAGGATATACGTGCTTAACACTCGGCCACCAAAGACCATGCAAGCACAGCATAAGAAACAAGAGGGGGATTGGAAGCAAGGCCATTCCAACAATAAGAGTTGTGAGGAAAGTACGTGGGAAAGGACAGGTGACAAGTTGCACACAAAAAGTGATGTAAGGCATGAGGGGATGATGTGGTCTAGAACCGATCCACCATGCCAAAGTACATGTACGAAGAGCAGTACATCTAGATCTCAAGCGAGCAGGGGAAATGATCCGCACAAGGATAAAGGATGAGCCATCATGATCATATGAGCCGTAGCAAAAATAAAGGATGAGAGAGATCACCACTGTAGGCAAACCATGATGGGAAGGATAAGCTAGAAATAAGGGAAGGCCAATAAGAAGAGTAGGAATAACTGCAAACAAAAGGAGCGCAACAACAAGGTTTTTCACAGATACAAGGGAAGGGAAAGGAAGATAACTTGTGAAGCAAGGAACAGGCTAAATATTCAGGAAAAGAGTTGTGACAGGTCAAGCGAGATGGCGCGAATGAAGAGTACGCACAGGAAGAGGAACCACTTTGGAAAGGAAGTCTCGAACAGTCTACGATGGGCGTCAATAATGGAGCAGGCTGCAAAAGATGCAGAGGGTACCTTCCAAACTCTGGTTGGACCAAAAGGAAAGGCGACCATCACCCGGTGGGAAAAGGAAATAAAAGAAAAGTGCAAAGGTAAAGGGTGGGATGCACTGGTGTAGGAAACAGACTGGGTAACTGACCCAGGGACCACGTAGCCCAAAGAAACCCTCTACCATAAAACAATGGAGATGGCTTGGATAACTAAAATTATGATCGAAAAAATGAGCTCGGAAATGGAAGATGTGAGACAGGAGGAAAACAAGGATAACAAGAAAATGTTGGATGAGATCCTTAGTCGCCTCAACAGTTTGGAAACCATCACCAAACTGTTAGTTGAGGTAGAGAAGGATAAAAAATCCAAGATGGAGCGGTTGGCTACTCAATTCCACATTTGTTTATGAATTCATGGATTCTCCAATTGCATATTCCATGGCTGAAGAATTCATTGTGCATTCATTTTGTAGTTACTTATATATTTTTCTTCCAACATGCCATGACCATGTGGTTGGTTGATAAATCAATGTGTTGGTTTGAATAACACACTATAGAGTAGATCTCCTTCTTTCCATAGAGTAGATTTCATACTTTGAGTGGTGTGTGATTCCTCTTGTAGTGTGTCATAATCATGTGGTTGGCTAAGAAATAAATTTACTTTCTTTCATTTGATTATATTTACTTTATACAAGTGTGTGATTAAATCTTTAGTAGATAATTATATTAATATTCCACGACATTCATAAATTAAGAGAGAAAATTTTAGTAGCATGTTAATCCTTTATGGTTGCATATGTGCACAAAACCTCTCAATCTTACACTCTATGGTTGATAATTTAAGTATAAGTTAAGGGATTTAGTAGCTCATAAATTGTAGTAATTATTTGGCTCACCACTTTTTAGCATTGTTGTTAGGGAGGTACTAAAACCACAAAGGGTGAAAATGCCTTTGATATTAGGGTGAAAACTCTAGTCCTGTCTTCCCTTTACAATGAGTATTACTGCATAAAGGTCGCCATGAATGAATGAGATATTACTCCTTTTATCTGCATAACAATGAATGAATGAATGAGATATGATAACAATTTTAAGTATTTAGACACTAGGGATGATTCTCACAACCCAATCCATGGTACAAGGTAAAAAGATAAGGTCATAAGTCATAACATTTGTCTTTGGGGTTCATGGGCGTGCATTGGATCTTGAGCATGTTATCCTCTCCCATCTAGCTAACCCATTGTAACTTTTAATCGATAGGATAATGGTCACCAATGGGATGCATGGGTAGGTGCATAGGTTAAGTGCCACTTAAAAATTGCATCACTTAAATGTTAGGTGTGTGATAGATATGTTGCTTATGTGTGTGGGTAAGTGGGCTAGGTGTATGCACAACTGCATGGATTAGATGTCTTTCTTATATATGTTAGGTACACTATATATAATGTGTGAGAGTGCATAATTGATTTGTTTCTTATGTGTGTGGTTTAGTTGCATCATTTATGTGAGTTAGATGTATTGCTTATGTGCATGAGTTGGCTTCCTAGATTAGGTGCACTAGTTATATGCATGAATTTGATGCATCACTTATGCACATGAGTTAAGTACATCATATATGTGTGTGAATTAGGTGTGTAACTTATGTGAGTGAGTGCATCACTTATGTGCATGGGTTGGGTGTGTCGTTGATGTGAGTTACGTGTGCCACTTATGTGCATGAGTTAGGTGCACAGGTTAGGTGTGTCCTTTATGTTTGTGAGTTCAATGGGTGTAGTGTTGTAGGTGTGTGCGTTATGTTTCTATCTTCTAAGTCACTCCATTTCTTCAATTTAGCATTTTGCTTGACACTAGTGCTACGAGGAGCTTTCCTATGATGTGAGTTGCATGGGCATGTAGATACATTTTTATGGCCATGTTTGGGGTTAGTGTTTTAGGGAGTTAGGGGTTAGTGGTTGTGGGTTAAGGGATGTAGGTCATAACTTATTTAATATCCCTAACCCACTATCACCTAGCACTTGAACTTCTCTGGCCACTAACCCATTGACCCTTAAGCTAATCTAATTGGCCTAACCTACACACCTAATCTACATACATAGCCCATGCACCAAACTCACACATTAAGTCACTGACATAACCTATTTAATATCCCTAACCCACTAGCACCTAGCACTTGAACTTCCCTAACCACTGACCCATTGACTCTTAAGCTAATCTAATTGGCCTAACCTACACACCTAATCAACATACATAGCCCTTGCACCAAACTCACACATTAACTCACTGACATAACCTATTTAATATCCCTAACCCATTAGCATCTAGCACTTGAACTTCCCTAACCACTAACCCATTGACTCTTAAGATAATCTAATTGGCCTAACCTACACACCTAATCTACATACATAGCCCATGCACCAAACACACACATTAACTCATTGACATAACCTATTTAATATCCCTAACCCACTAGCACCTAGCACTTGAACTTCCCTAACCACTAACCCATTGACCCTTAAGCTAATCTAATTGGCCTAACCTACACACCTAATCTACATACATAACCCATGCACCAAACTCACACATTAACTCACTGACAGAACTAAGTCACAAATATTGCATACCTCAATTTTAAAATATTAGTCGATGATAAAATTCTACCTTAATAGATATTAATTTTGTAACTTACATTTATGTTACATTTAATACTATAAATGCATATTACTTTGATGTAGAGAGTGATAACTAGACATAAGTGTAGTATTTTGGTGAATTAGTAGTGTCAACACATTGACATATTAGGGCTACATTCAATCATGAAAACTTGTAGTCAACCATGGTTAAGCATACTCATAGGATAATAAATTATTCTTTGTATTCAAGGATTAGGTGTCATATGATTAAGAGTGTGGTTAGGTGTGTAATTATGTATCTTCACCTAAATATTTGGTAATGCACAAGTTGTCTTTGAGGAATTATGAGTTAAGGGGTTAGTGTGTTATGGATCTTGAGGGTTTGAAGGTAATGTGTTTATGGGTTTGTGTCTTAAGAGTTAGTAGGTTATGGTTCAAGTAGTTAGGTCACTACATATTGGTGGCTATAGGTTAGGTGCATAAGTGTGTTAGTGTGTGATTTAAGGGACATTGGATTATGGTTAGGTTATGTGCATAAGTGTGTTAGTGTGTGATTAGGGACATTGGATTAAGGGTTAATGGGTTAAGAGTTATTGTGTATAATACAAGATACTAAATTCCACAAGAGCATTTCTAAGAAATTATGTACACCAATAAAATTCCATTCACCTATAAAAGTGAGGTACACTTAAACTTGGACAACCTCAACTCCCTTTTCTCTATATAAATAAAATGCTATCAATATCTCAATTCTTCAGACTTATCAATCTCCGGTCTTTTAATCAATATCTCAATTCCTTAGACTTATAAATCCCTAGTCTTGTTTCAATCATAAATTGCAACTTTCAAGATCCAAACTACAAACTTTATAATGTATATGCTTTCATTCTTGATTTTCATAAGTAAAACTAGAACCATCATATATCCTATATTATTAAGATATGTTTTTTGCATAGTTAAAAGTTTGTAAACCAGAAATAAAACAGAAGACAAAAAGATAAAGACTGTAACTACTAACAATTACAACCCTTTAAACGTTTTACAATACTTCACAATAGACACAACAGTGAGTTGTACTCCAACACTCTATTTATTGAATCTTTAAGCAAGAATACAACTAACAATCACAAATATAAAGTGTCCTTATCCAATTTATGAGTTTGAAAGATGTAATTTCATTAAATATAAACTACTTCTGTCAATATTTATATGCAATTTATGGGTTTGATGTATACAATTTCATCCAATTTATGAGTTTGAAAGATGTAATTTCATTAAATATAAACTACTTCTGTTGATACTTATATGTAATTTATAGGTTCGATATATACCATTTCATCGTCTATAAACCATATCAACGTAATTTTTAAATATAATTTCATGAATAATTATATTTTGCAATTTATCAATGCAATTTTTTAGTATAATTTCGTGAATAATTATATTTTGCAATTTTTAAATATCTCATATAAACATTTTATATATAAGTATGGCATATCAACAATTTCTGTCCAATTATACAAATAAGCAGAAACAATTACTCCCAATTTTTCCCAAAACAACCAATTTAGCTTCCCATCACTTTGCAATTTATAGGTATCGAATTACTCCCAAATTTTCCCAAAACAACCGATTTAGCTTCCCATCACTTTGCAATTTATAGGTCTCGAATTACTCCCAAATTTTCCCAAAACAACCAATTTAGCTTCCCATCACTTTGCAATTTATAGGTATCGAATATAAACAATTTCTGTCCCGTTATACAAATAAACAAAAACAATTTATGCCAAATTTGCCAAAAAGACTACCAATTTAGCTTCTCGTTACTTTGACGGATCAATTCGCTAATCCGTTATCCCACTTTTAACGAATTCAGAACATGATTTATCACTAGCATAGCCTCAAAGTGATTGGTGAACATCGAAAGTTATTTGGACGGATAGCAGTCTGGTGAATTGAAATTCATTGGCAACTGAAATGTACATAGAGTTGAGGAAATCCAAAAGTTAATTTTAAATGTGGTAATTTCAAAGGTTAATCAGTTAAATGTGGCAATCATATGGTGGTACAATAATTTCTTAGTATGATTAGGTAAATGTTAAAAAATAAACAAGTTAAGTGATGCATTCAAAAATACAAGGAAGTTATGAAGAGTAAATCACATTCATTGATTTGGGAGGACAATTGGAAATATTTCAGCATTTTCAATTGTTAACTATCAGATTAGAATTTTAGATTAAAAAGTGGTTAATTGTGCCCATCTCCAATAAGTATATGCCTTTAGGCTTAATAAATATGCATACATTATTCAATATCTAAATATGCATACATTATCATTATCATAAATATGCATACGAATTCAATATCTAAAAAATATAATTATCTGTCATTATGAAAACATTATTCAAAAAATTATGTACATAACAATAACTTGTATCATAGCTACCAAGAGTAGCTCTACAAACAAAGGTTGTCCTGGGTGCTTGCCAAGAGTAAGTTACTAGTTAGAGTCAAATTGGCCGTAGCCAGTGAGTTGGTTTGTTGCTTGTAATATTCTCTCGAAGGTAAGAAACCCTCAAGCCCATATCAGAGGGGACGACATTCAAACCTCTGATATGAAACCCTCAATCCCATAACTCGTACCTCATGCAGATTCGTATCATCTTGATGACAATCAAGCCATGTGATTTTGGAAACGTGGACCCGGTTGATTATTTCAAATTGCATGGAAAAGGACAATGAATACTTGAGTTAAGGGTGGTAGTTGGAAGAAGTGAAGTAAACATTAATTAAAGTATTGGAAGAAGTGAAGCTGGCAATAACACTTCAAACCTATAAGTCAATAAAATTGTAACATATATATATATATATATATATATATATATATATATATATTTTAAAATATATCAATACAAAAACATTATAATTTCTAAAAAATTTTAAAGTCAACCCTAAACTAATATCAAGTCAGTGATGAACTCATCGCTATAGTCCTTGCCCCTGACCTTCCGACAGGGACTAACAAGGGTTATCTAAGGAATGGTTTATAAGGTTTCACTCTTTATATATATATATATATATATATATATATCACTTTTTTTAACAAAGTATAAATTGTTCATTTCATACAATTACTTGTACATCGAGAAAAAAAGTGTCAGTGAATAAATTTTTATTTTAATAATGATTACAATAGACAATAAATTTTTTATTTTAAGAAAACCACAAGAAGTGGATAATACAACATTCACAATTATCAATAATGAACACATTTAGGTTATATGAATTAATGAATATTATCAAGAGAAATATCTACGATAATAATACAAATTTTATACTCAGTGAAAAATTGCCTTAACACTTCACAAGGATAATGTAATGTCCCCACTTTGGGACATCATCACAACGCAGAGGGTTATGATGACCAGAGTAGCCAGATGGAGGTTATAGTGAGTACAAGGGTATTTGAGAGCCATTGTGGGGTCCAGCTTACATTGATGATCATATTCCATCATTATGAGCCATTCCGCACATGTTGGCTTTGGTTTCGTTGCATTCCAACGATTTCCATGATTTTGACTATTTTGAGCCATAAGTCAATGGTATTCACTGAAGAGGTCATTTTGGGCACATTACTTGGAAGAACCTCTCAGTGTAATAGCTCATTGGAATCAGGAGGAGCAACACTACAGGATGGGATGGCTAAAAGTGACTTTCAGTGGCCAGGGAAGCCACAAGGAGAGATAAGGAGCTTCTCAAAGGTAAAAAGGTTAATTAATTAATTAAATATTAATAAAATGAAAGTCACTTTGGAGGGACAAGGTGAGCCAAAAGTATAAAGGAAAGGCAAGGGCCTCTTCTCATACATTCATGTATGATCTTATTTTGATTTCTGGCTTCTAGCTAGTGAGCCCAACATTGGGGGTTTTGAGGGTTTTGACTTAACAAACCCTAGAGGACGATTCAGTGGTGAAAGATTCCACCTAGCTTGTCCCAAGCTTGGTCTCGGAGCCGCAATACGCTCCCACACCATTCTAGTTCCAGATCCACTCAGTTGCAGGAGGATTCCACATCAGTTGCTTGTGTAGATAGAGAGAGGGCACACCAGTTGGGGGTTTCCAGCAAGGGGCGCGCACCATTCATTGAGGAGGGATTCGTCCTAGCTGAGGAGAACGGATTCCGGGAATTCCAGGTATTGGGTTTCCTTTGCAGGTGTCTTGGCATCATTCTTGGTGTTTTTCCGGAGTCTTTCAGTGGAGGATCGATTTGTATTGAGAGTGGGACATTTTCCCAAGGGGAGGGCGCACTAGCATTTGGAGAGAAGCTATATCTAAGGATCTAGCAAGCATTTTGATGATTTGAGCACTTGGGTTCTTATTACAACGTCCTTATCTATCAGTTTGGAGAGTTTAAGGAGATTTGGAGGGTTCAGTCACATTGGCCGAATTATCTAGGGTTTCAGGCATCCAGTGGGGTGCACCATTCAGTGGAGGAGTTCAGATCTATAGAGATTGAGAGGGATCTTGGAGATTCAGGTACCTGGGTTGTTCTTACCATCACCCGATCTACTATTTGACACCTTTCTTGAGATGATTGGACATCTTTGGCACTAGGGCCAAATTGTTGATGAGCTTCAGTTATCCAACAAAGTGTGGCATCTTCCAGCTTGAGGGGTTTGGCACTTGGCATTGGTCTTCATCTCTTATCCATCCTTTGGAGGCTTGTTTTGTATCAGCGGGATCATTTTGTAGCAGCTCATACTTGTTATCTATTGTCTATCATCTTGGCCATCTGTTGAGTATTCCAGATCGGCATCTCCATTGTAGCAGATTCTTCTATTTTATGAATAAAGAAGATTTGAGATGTTTTGGCTTGTCTATCTTATTGAATATGGTTGAGGTATGTTCCATGGTTATCTCTTTCTGTTATTTGCTGCATACACACATATAAACACAACTAAACAAATAGATCAACAAACTGTTTGACGAAATACCACAACTAGAAAAAAGTTTTTAAAAGGACACCAAAACAGTGATGATCCTTTCATAATGGCTTGGGATCATTACAGATAAAGAGAAGGGATCCACAAAGAAGGGATCCACTCAGTTTCTTGACTGGATATGATTGTTTGTTAGCATAAACAATTGTATACAAAGTGGAGTGGGGATAAATGGGATGGATTTCATAAACTTGTCTTGCCTGTAGTTGGGATTTCAACAAAGGAAACGTCAATGTTAAGAATTTCACTAATGATTTTTTCATTGTTAATTGGAATCTTCAAATCGTCTTAACGGTCAAATTCAATTCCTGTCTAACCATCTACTTCCAACCACACAAAGATAGCAACACATATTTTAGGTATAAGAGATACTATTGAATCTGTTAATAAAAACAAGTCATAATTATATACTTCAATTAAGTTTAAGGAGAACGCCTTACTATTCACATTATTAATTATTTAACTGAGTCGTAAAATATATAAGTAGCAGAAATTACAAAGAGTGAACTCGGTCGACTCATTGAGAAGATTCAATATACCAACACTAGGTTTTGACAACTGGCGATACTTTGGGAAAAATATACCAACACCGGGAAAATACTGCTAGATATACTAAGGTTTCACTGGTTACCTACGATTTATCTTCAATTGTAACCATGGTGCCATGCAATGGTTCTAGAAATAAATGAAAGAGATGGATTAGGTACATAACCAAGGCAACACTCTTTAGTCCTTACAGTTCACACTAGCGTTTGTTTCTCACCGAGATTTCATCGAAAACTTTAATTTAGGAAAATCCTTTACAATTCCAACAACAATTCAGAATGAAGATGCATAGGATGTATGGACTTAAATGTAAACGAAATCAGCTAAGGAAATAGAGCAATCAATTAAGGAAGACAAGAAACCAAGACATTAAGTCCAATATGACAACGTTTAAGTGATTTGTTAAATTGAGCTTGAGAAATGTTCTCCGGATAAAGGTTTACTCATTTTAATGAAAGGATACAGAGGATTAAATTATTTCCAGGGTCTTCACTATTCATAACATCTTTTTACCTTACACATTCAACAATTCTATTTTGGAAGAAAACAATTACATTTACCATCAGTAAAATACGTAACACAGTTAAAAAAATTTCGTTTAAGTCTTCAAGGTTGAAGCATTTTTGTTTAGAACCATAAAATAATGATCGTCAAAAAATCTCAAGCTCCAACTTACGTTCTCAGTATCACGATTTAATTGACATGCCATCAATAGATCAGAGGATTACTTTTTTTTTTAATAATTTGTAACGCCTAAAAACCTAAACTTTATAAGAATAACCCTGCACAATTGTTGTATAGAAATCAACTAAAATCAACATGTTGGGATAATTCCTGCAAATGACAAATAATTATTTACATAAATGATCAGATTCTATGCCAAACTATTTATATAAACATCATATACTTTTATGAACATATCCGTAGTAATTGTTAATCTTCTGGTAAATTCATTTATAGCGCTATCCATAAGGTTTGTGTGATATATACATTTTCGTATGTGCATATTCGGAATTTACAAAAATCTGTGACAATTCCATTCTTTATTTAAAACGTGTAATAGTTCATTTCAAAAAAATATCTATAATAGCTCCATTCCTTAAATGAGATCTGTAACAGTTCCAATTACTTATACAACTACAAAGTGCAATTCAATAATTATTAAGAGTAAAATGACTATAACAAAAATATCGTAACCAAAATGGTGATAAGTAAGGTCAATATTCAACTTGAAGGTTGCACTACTTTTTCCTTGCTCCCACCTGTTAATCCATGGACTTCACCGGTACCTCCCAATCAACGTTAGGGGTACTCTTTTTCCCCCTTAGCTCCCTAAACCGTTCCCAACCAATGCTAGGGGTACTCTTCTTCCCCCTTAGCTCCTTGAGCCGCGATGGGGCCACAGACAAAAATCAGAACCCAGTAGCACCCAAAAATTGCCTTGCAAGGAAGAGCTTCCACTCTTTCCAAGTCTTGGAACCCAACTCTCACAATTAAAACTTAGTTGAGAAAAATTTTGGTAGCATAACAATACTAACAAAGGTGAGATCCCCTCTCCCTTTCTTTTATAGAAAACTTTCCAATGACACATGTCCTCATGCACAAATAATTAAATTTTAATAATTTAATTAGGGATTATTCACCCACTACATGTGTCACACTCTCCCCAAGTTGCACATGCTAATTCCCTTTTTATTTTATTTAATTAGACATTTTCCTTCACATTCCTCAACGTGCTCCTATTTTTTCTCTTAGTTGTCCCTTAGTTTCCCAATTTCTCATTTATTGAGTGTCCCCTAACTAGTTCTTAGTTTGAGTTGGATTAAAAGTCTTCTTTTAGTTAAGATTAGTGGGAGATTGACTCAAGATGCTACTCTATGTGGACACCCTATTCTTTCATGTTTTAATTTCTTTTTATTTATAAATCCATTTTATTATTTTCATGCACATGTGCATTTACTTAACTTTTAATTCTTATTCCCTCTTTTCCTAGAGTTTGACTATATCTCAATTCTTTTAACTTATTTAATAATTTATTTAATTATATATTTATATTTAGATTTATACTTAGACTTAGGCTTAGACTCTCACTACTTTCTTGTTTATAATTAAATAATTATTTCCATGCTCATTTCTAACAAGTCTAAGTATTTTATTTTGGTTTCTAGACCTTCTAGTTTTTTATTCACTCACATTTAATTACACGACGTGCCCTTCAAGACACGCCTCTGTGCTCCAAGGGTGCCACTTGCCTTTAACTAGTGTTGGAAGATTATCAGACCTTGGAGTCAACACTCCACTTGGCCGACCTTGTGAGAGAATACAGTCTTCTAAGGAATAAGGATTCCGCCTTATTACGCGCCCCTTAGTGACTGTCTCAATCTGTCTTCACGGTGTCGTGGACCTCTCAAACTAGGTAATAGTTAACCTACAGTTCAGGTCACAATGAGAGTGCTAGTAGGATATGACAGGGATGCTACCACACCTTTCCCTCAAATGCCTGGTTTTTGTGCATGACCCCTTTACTCCTTATGTGATTTGAATTAGCAAGCGTCACCAGGCTTGCATCCACTGCCAAGAACACTGTCAATAACCCATATACGTAACATCCATAATGAAATCATCATACAAATCACATGCGTGTAAATCAATTACTCAAACCAATTACAAATCCACTCCCTGACTTAATCCAGATTCCAAGGAAGTTCGTTGATTCCATCGACATCATCAACCTATCATGTATCCTACACACTCAGGGAAACAAATCAATAATACCTATCAATATATATATATATATATATAAATTATCATATAATCACAATGACATCATAACATAACTCATAAGCAAAGCATAAACATAATGTATCATAACTGGATCACTTGCTTGCAAGTGTCCTCAAAGAATAAGTTAGTATAAAATGTGCTCAGCAGAATTAGATGTTACATACACCCCCTTTTGTTTTTAAACTTTATCCCAAAGTTTGTATAATGTCAATTATGGAAGCAATAAATGTATCTGACACAGATCTACCTATCTAATCTATAAACAAATAAGGGAACTGTTGATGCATCTCATATGCGTCCTCCCAAGTAGTCGAGTGTGGATTATAATTGTCCCACTGGACCTTGACCTGACCGACTATTCAACGTCATAGCTGTCGAGTGCGATGGTTTAGAATGCAGATTGGCTCCACCATGAGAGCACCCTCGTTCGACACTTGCAAGGAACTCATGTTAATAACATGTGATAGATATGAAATATAATGTCGTAAAACAGAAACATGAAATACATTGTGCATACACCTCAAAGAATCAAGCAAGGCTACTCGGTAAGCAAGGCTATAGGTCCTTTCTTTTCCACAACTTAGAAAGGTTCCACAAACCTAAGAGAGAGTTTAGCACCCTTTCTAAACTTGATCAAACTCTTATGCAATTTTAATTACTCGCAAGAAAACTCTATCGCCAACCTCATAATTGCGGTCAATGTGATGTGCATCAACAAAACTCTTCTACCGATCTTGCACTTCTTTAATCCTCTATCTTATCGATTGCATTTGTTCTTCCATTTCTTGGATCACTTCTGGTTCTACCAGAATCCTATCCTATAGTCTGTCCCAACTAAGAGGTGTTCGACACGGTCTTCCTAAAGAAACTCAAATGGTGCCATCTTAATCGTACCTTGGTAACTGTTGTTGTATGCAAACTCTACCAATGGAAAGAAGTATTCCCAACACTTATGTTGATCCATCACGTACATACACAACATATCCTCTAAAATATGATTCGTCCTTTCAATTTTTCCATCTTCCTCGGGGTGATATGTTGTGCTAAAATTCGATTGCATTCCCAAGGCCTCTTAGAAACTAGTCCAAAATTGTCTAGTAAACACTGATCCTCGATCATATATGATCTTTTTTGGTACTTCGTGCAACCTCACAATCTTGCTAACAAATTCCCTAGCCATGTTTGACACTTGATACATTATATGCACTGGAATAAAGTGTGCACTCTTCATCAGAGTGTCAACTACCAAAAAAATCGAATCATGTCTCCTTGTCATTAGTGGCAATCCAACAATGAAATCCATCGAAATGACTTCCAATTTCAATTCATGAATCGCGTGTGGTTGTAACAATCCTACTGGATGTCTATTCTCAACCTTCACTTGTTGGCATTCTAGACATCTCGCCACGTAATTAACTATATCCGCTTTCATTCCTTTCTAGAATAACAAAGGCTTAAGGTTTTCCTTCATCTTCGTGACTCTTGGATGAGCCATGTATACTACTCAGTGAGATTTGCTTAAAATCGAACTTCTTAATTTGTCATTTGGTGATACATAAATTTTGTTGTTATACCTCAAAAATCTATCACTGTCAAATGAATAGCCTTCATACCTTGGTACCATCATGGTATCTTGTTTGATATTATCCTTAATTTGTACCAATCATCGTCAATATGTAAAGCTAGAATGCTTTCTCGAAGATTCATCTTAAGAGGTATTATCGAGAACATGTGTGGTCTCTGACTCAACGCATCTGCTACTCTGTTCATCGTTCCTTTAATGTAAGTAATCTCAAAATTGTATTCGCTAAGTAGTTTTGACCAATGCCTTTGTCGTGCATTTAGGTCACTTTGAGTAAAAATATGCTGAAATCCACAATGATCTATCTTTAATTCGAATTTTCGTCCAATCAGATAATGTCTCCATACTCTCAAGGGATATGCAATCACTAATAACTCCAAGTTGTGTGTTGCATAGTTCTCTTCATGCCTTCTTAATTTCCTTGAAATGTAAGTGATCACTCGACTGTATTGCATCAAAACTTTGCCTAGAACTTCCTTGGATGCATATGTGCATACCAAGAATTCCTTCTCCACGTCGGGAACTTTCAGTATTGGCGCTGTCGTTAACAACTCCTTAATATTTTGAAATGCTTCCATGTATTTCTCTGTCCATACACATTTCTTGTTTTTCTTCTGCAATTCCATAAATGGATTTTCTATCTTCGAAAAAACTTCGATGAAGCGTCGATAATAATATGATAGCCCCATGAAGCTATGTACTTATTGTACATTCGTCGGTGCTTTCCATTCCATGATAGCCTCTACTTTCACTGGAACCACAACGATACCTTCTCCAGATATGATATGTCCCAAATAATGAATCTTCGACTGGTAAAAAGAACACTTTGACAGTTTCCCGTACAACTTGTTTTCTCTTAGACATTGTAAAACCAATATCAAGTGTTCATCGTGCTCTTATATCGTCTGAGAATAAATCAGTATATCATCAATGAATACTTGTACAAACTTGTCCAAGTATTCACGGAACACCCCATTCATCAAACTCATGAATATGCCTGGGGCATTCGTCAGTCCAAACGCTAAAACAATAAACTCATAGTTTTCGAATCTCATCTTAAATGCAGTCTTAGTGATCCATGTGGATATAAGTGGCCACCCACCTTGTCCAACTCGCTCAAAATAGTTTTCTGGCAATTTTGGCAATTTACTATTTTTAGCAGTTTTTAACTTCCGGGGCCATTTTGAGGGCCTAAATGAAGGCTTTTCGGGATAAAACTTCTTAATTATGGCCAAAGTCTTTGATTGAGCCCCCAAAATGAATCTCCTTGACGATACTTTTCCAACGGGCTATCGTGCGCCTAAAACGAAGATTGTATGCAAAAGTTACGACCCCGGGAAGTTGATGTACCAACTTACCCAAACAGGGCCCACATGACTTTTGGCGCTTCATCTCCTAGGTTTAGGTTTTTGGATGTATAGGGTTTTTGAAATTCTTGTTTATTGTAAAAAGGCCTTCAGATCCTCATTGTAATCATCTTCTTGTGAATGAGCACAACTGTCACATCTCTTCTTAGAGATAAGCCGCCACCATTCCAACAAGCTTGTTTTCCGCTGCATTTTACAGTTTCAACTTATTTCCTTATTGAATAGAAAACCAATTTTAATGTATCTCTGTTATTATGTGTTAAGCATATTTTAATAATCTGTATTCATTTCATTCTTCTCATAAAATTCGGATCAGTGGTATTAGAGCGATCTGCTCCTTGTCATCTTAATGCATGTCCCCAATGAGGTCAGGATACAAAGAATTGGGTCTTGAGCTTGTTTCTCTTGAGGATAAAATCTCTCGCACACCCAATTGAACTCTCATGGCAGTAGAAAAGAAATATGACGGGATAGGAGATCCTTTGAAAATGTTTCTTGAGGAATCCCTCATGCAACAGAGGAACGAGATGATGGATAGTTTTGTGCAAATCCTTCAACGACTACCAACATGCGACGCATCTTCCTCGAGAAGAGGTGCTGCCCCCTTCAAGGTACAAATCAAATTTGATATTCCTACATTTGAAGGTCATATAGACGCAGATGTTGTAGACAAGTGGTTGAATCTACTGGAAGGGTATTTTTTTTGTCCATAACTTTTCGAATAGAGAAAAGATTACTTTTGCACTCCTCAAAGCCGTTCCCCATGTCAAAGATTGGTGGGAAACTTTCTGTGAGAAAAAGTAAACAGAGGAATCCTCATTATTTACAGTTGCGACCACCTGGGAATCCTTCAGGGATGCTATTAAGGAACAATACTACCCTGTCGGAAGTTATGACGACTTGTATACCAAATGGACCACATTGCGACAAGAAAGAGACCAAGCAGTAATGGAGTTCACAAACATATTCCATACTTTGCGCACCAAGCTGGGTATCAAAGATTCAGAGCAACATCTGGTGCTCAAGTATCACAGTGCTCTGCATAGATACATCTAGATCGAAATGGAATTTCTAGACATTTTGTCCTTGGGCGCGACCTACCGATATGCCATCAAAATTGAGTGAAAGCTCAAACAAAAGACACAACAATTTGGGCCTGGGAACCCTTGACAACAAAAGACAAGAAGGGACAACCCTAACCCACAAAACAAAGGACATAGAAAATATGGACAATATCAGGACAACCAGTCCAAGCTACAAGCAAAGAAGGACACCAGAAAGACAAAGAAAGATACCAGGAAGTCATGCGACTTCCACAAGAGCCCTTGGCATAACACTACCGACTGTCGCTCAAAGCAGTCGCTGGTAGCTAAAGTGAAAGCCTCTGAATTAGATGCAGGTTCTGACTCTGAGTCAGAACCAGAAAGGGGAAGACAAATCATTGATGCAAAACCCAGTGCCATCGTTTCTACCACCAAGCTCCAGCCTGGTGAACCAGATGAGTCAGAAGAAGGCGAACACCTCTTCCATTTGAAAATGTGGGTAAAATGCACCCCTTTTCACTTCATCATTGATAGTGGTAGCCAAAAGAACCTCATATCAATAGAGGTTGTCAAGCCGCTTTCCCTGCCAACAATGCCACACCCACAACCCTACACCATTGGATGGCTCCGCAAAGGAAGCGATCTCCTCTTCAGCCAACAGTGTTGACTGTCGTACAGTATCAAGCCCTTCAAAGACGAGGTATTGTGTGATGTTTATCCTCTCAAAGTTTGTAATTTTCTTTTGGGCCAACCTTATTTATGGAAACGTCATGTTGTATATGAGTCTAGGCCTCGTAGTTTTATTATTACTTTGAACAGGAAATTGTATAGGATACTCGAGGCAGTCCCTCCTAGTGCTATTTCCTTGATCTCTGCCAAGAAATGTAGGAAGGTCATCTCTCAGACCGAGAAATTTGTCTTCTTCATGATTCACTCTCAGAGTGAGCGAAATATCACAACCACATCCAGGGCTTTCGCGCCCGATATCTCCACACAACAGAAGCAAGTGGATAAGGTTGTGGAAGAATACTTAGATATCTTCTCCTCGCCTACCGGGGTACCTCTGCACTGCCAGGTCAAGCATCCCATCGATCTGACCCCAGGTGCACCGCTACCCAATGGGCCAGTCTACCACTGCTCTCTGTTAGAAAATGAGGAGATCAAGAGGCAGATCCAAGAATTGCTCCACAAGGGGCACATATGCCCCAACTCATTGCCTTGTGGGAGCCCAATTGTGCTGGTGTAGAAGAAACACATGACCTGGCGACTTTGTATTGATTACCGGGCCCTCGATAAAATTACAGTATGAAATCGGTACCCGATTCCCTGATTTGATGAAGATCAACTCATGGGGGAAAAATACTTCAATACGATTGATCTGAAGTCTGGCTACCACCAGGTCCCAATAGGACAGACAGATGTATGGAAGATCGCCTTCAAGTCAAAATAAGGTCTTTTTGAATGGTTGGTCATGCCCTTTGGTTTGAAAAATGCTCCAACAACTTTTATGAGGATGATGAATGATATCCTACGACCTTTCACCAATAATTTTTTAGTGGTGTATTTGGATGACATACTCATCTACAACAAGACTTGGGTGAAACACTTGCAACATATTCAACAGGTTTTGCACACCCTGCAACAACACAAACTACATGCAAACTTGGAAAAATGCTCCTTTGGCATGGAGAAGGTCCATTACTTAGGCTACATTGTTGATTGACATGGTGTGCATGTGGATCTAGCCAAGATCCAGGTCATCTGTGACTAGCCAGCCCCAACCACACTCACTGAACTTCAAAGCTTCTTGGGCCTCGCTAATTTCTATCACAGGTTTGTGTTGGAATTCTCTCATATCACATGGGCCCTTAGCCAAGTAACCAGGGGTGGCGATAAGTAAAAATTTATGTGGGGCCTGTCCCAACAACAAGCCTTTGATGACTTAAAGAAGCATTTGTGATCATCCCCGGTACTTTCATTACTGGACCTGCAACATCCCTTTGAGGTCGAGACAGATGCTTCAGACTATGTTGTGGGCGTCATTCTCATTCAACACGGCCACCCCGTGGCATATCATAGTGAGACACTATCAGATGTTGTCCGTAAGTACCCTACTTACGAAAAAGAAATGTACTCCATTGTGCAAGCTTGCCGCCAGTGGAGACATTATATTCTTGGGAAGGAGACAATCATCCACACTGATCACAAGCCACTACAGTTCATGCAGACCCAAGGAAAATTGCAGAATGATTGCCATCAGAAGTGGTCCACATACTTACAACAGTTCCACTGCAACATCAAGTATAAAACATGAAGTACCAATCGAGTTGTTGACTACCTCAACTGACCACCAGTCGCAACACTCACCACGGTGCTAGACTCTTGCGGCTACAAGACCTCCGGATGGCCCCACCTCTATGAGACAGACCTTGACTTCTTTACCACCTACCAAATGTTGGGCGCCAATTCAGTGGTCGCTAATTTCCATCTTCAAGGTGGGTTTTTTTTTTCGTTTGGGACATCTCTATGTTCCATCAAGTGAGCATGCGAAGCTGATTTGGGAAGCTCACTACAGTCGGGTGGCAGGACACTTGGGAGTCGAAAAGACAGTTGTAGTGCTGCAGAAACATTTCTACTGGCTGAAACTTCGACAGGATGTCGGCAAGTATATCAGGTCCTGCACTACCTGTGCTATTGCCAAATCGACCACTAAGAAACAGGTCCTGTACACCCCTTTGCCTACTTCTGATAGACCATGGGAATCCATCTCAATGGAATACATGTCAGGCCCTCCCGTCAACCAAGAGGGGAAATGACTGTGTTTTTTTGGTTGTTGATCGCTTTTCCAAAATGGAGATTCTAGCCGCCTGCAAGAAGAACATCATAGCAAAAGCCACTGCAAAGCTCTTCTTTGAACGAGTATGGGTACATTTTGGGATCCCACAAACCATTATCTCAGACCGTGATAGTTGGTTCCTCAACACATTCTGGTCGAGCCTCTAGTCACTGCTGGATACGAAGCTCACCAAATCCACTGCCTTCCACCCCCAAACAGATGGCCAAACTAAGGTCGTCAATCGGATGATCATACATATCATATGCATGTACAATTCAAAACACCCCCGCACATGGGATGAGAGTCTTCCCTATGTCCAACATAGCTACGACCGAGCCCTGCATAGCTCAACTGGCCACAACCCCTTTCAGGTGGGGTTGGGATTCCAACCATTGGGCCCCATGGATGTTGCACTACCCTTGGTGACCACCTCGACTGACTCGTCCCTTGCTCCACCAGAAGATGACAAAGCCACTCGGTTCATTGAGAAGATCCATCACATTCGCCAACAGGTTCCGGATATTCTATAGAAGTCTAATGCCAAGTACAAGCAACACCATGATCAACATCGGGTGCCACATAAGTTTTAGGTGGGAGACAAAGTTTGGTTGCATTTGTAGAAAGAACACCCTACAGGGCCCCATCAGAAGTTTCACCCACTCTGTTATGGTCCGTACACCATCACCAAGGCTATGGGTGACAATGATTTTGAGCTCAACATTCCCCCTTTCCTTGGCCTATGCCCAGTCTTCAACGTGGCTCTCCTTCGGCCATATTTCCCACCATTATTGGACACCTATGAGATAACAGAGAAGTTGACACCAACAAAGCTCAACCCTGACTGCATGCAACAAGAATCCAATGATCAAATTGTGGAAACACAAATCAAGGGCACTCGACAACAAAGGTTCCATCTTTATCAAGTCGTCAAAGCAAGGCAAGTGGCTCACCCGGGGCCAAATTAAACAAAAAATTCCTCATATGATGGGGGAACTCAATGCAATGGATACCATTGCTTCCTAAGGAGGGAGGATTGATCTAGGTGGATATCAGTGGCCACCCACCTTGTCCAACTCTCTCAAAATGGTTTTCTGGCAATTTTGGCAATTTACTATTTTTAGTAGTTTTTAACTTCCGGGGCCATTTTGAGGGCCTAAATGAAGGTTTTTCGAGATCGAGCTTCTCAATGATAGTTGAAAAATCTGATTAAGCCCCCAAAATGAATCTCCGCTACGATACATTTCCAAGGGGCTATTGTGAGCCTAAAACATAGATCGTATGCAAAAGTTATGACCTCGGGAAGTTGATGTACCAACTTACCCAAACGGGGCCCATATGACTTTTGGCACTTCATCTCCTAGGGTTAGGTTTTTGGATGTCTAGGGTTTTTGACATTCCTATTTAATGTAAAAATTCCTCCAAAGCCTCATTGTAATCATCTTCTTACGAATGAGCGCAACCGTCACATCTCTTCTCAAAGATAAACCGCCACCATTCTAGCAAGCTTGTTTTCCACTGCATTTTACAGTTTCATCATATTTCCTTATTGAATAGAAAACCAATTTTACTGTATCATTGTTATTTTGTGTTAAGCATCTTTTAATACTTTGTATTCATTTCGTTCTACTCATAAAATTCGGATCACTTAGGGGTATCTTCTTCCTTAATTCGTAATTGATGATATCCCAATCTCAAGTCAATCTTTGAAAACAATGTATCTCCCTTCATCTGATCAAAAAATTGTCAATCATTGGCAACAGACACTGGTTCTTAATCGTAGCTTTGTTCAATTGATGGTAGTCAATGCAAATCCTCCACGATCCATCATTATTTCTAACAAAAATCGCTGGCTCACCCCACGACGATATGATTGGACGTATAAGTCCCAAATCTAACAACTCCTTCAATTGCATTTTCAACTCCTGTAATTCCAGTGTCAACATTTGGTATGGAGTTTTTGCAATAGGTTCAGTTCTAGTTCTCAACTCCTGTAACTCCAATTCTCTTTCGGGCGACAAACCTGGTAATTCATCAGGAAATACGTCAACAAACTCCAATACTACAGGAATATTTTCTAATCCTTCTGTGTCCCCCTTTTCATTAAGTGCTAAAATGGCGTATAACTTACACCTTTTGCACATACTTTTCTGTAATTGTAAGGAGGAAATAAACCTCAACGACACTCCCTAGTTTCTTCCTACAATTACTCTACTCTTTCCCAAATCATCTGTCAAACTTAACCATTTCATCTTGCAGTTAAGTATCGCATCGTGAAATTCTAACCAATCCATCCTGATCACTATATCATAAGATCCCAAGATTGTAACATACATGTTTACACTTGTCACGAAGTCACCTAAGTTAATGTTACAATCCTTCATTTTTCCTCCAACCTTTTGCTTGGAAATCGATTCCATTTCCACATGTCTAAACTTGTCTTGTTCAACTGCCTTTAAATTAATTCTTTTAAGTGATGCACTATAAATAAAGCTTTTTGTAGCTTCTGGATCTATCAAAATACTAAAAGTTTGATCGACGATTATACCCGATGTCTTTGAGCACAATGGACTGGTGCTCAACCTGGTGGTAGTTGTGATGTCCCGTTCCCAAGAGTAGGCCAACAGGGAGTGACTTAGTAGTCTATGTGTTCCCGTAGACTATAGTCAGGCACAAACAAGGAACAAAGGGATAAATAAGGGTGATTTGGTGGCTTAACGATGAATTAAGCCAAAAAGCATAGGAAAAGTCACTTAAGCCCAAGTCAACGAAGAATTAGAATGAAAAGGTGCTAAAGGGGGACTTAATTAATTAATTACTCACCTTAGGAGGAAAAAAACCTAGCTTAAGTGAGTTCAATGGTGAATTAGATCAGGAAGAGTATAAAGGGAGGAATTTGACTTAATTCCTCATTATGCATTGTTATGATTTGATGTTGAGAGTTACCAAAGGAGGAAGAGATTCAACTTCTATTGTTTTGTGGATTTCTGGAGGAAACCACTACCATTGATAGGTTTCAGTGTTGAGAGACACACCCTAGCCCATAGGAGATACCATCCAGGTATTTCACCATGCTATTTAGGAGTATCCAGTTTGCAGTGTTGCGTAGCTCAGCCAGTCAGGGCACAAGGTCAGATAGAGGGGTTGTGTAGCTACATGAGATCAAAGATCACATTGTAGTTTCCTTCTGACCCAGTTGAGATCCAACCAGGGCACATAGATTGAGACACTTCCCATCGGATTCGGATGGTGGAATCCTTCAGAGCACATCTTTCAACCATTTAGGGCACAACTCTTTTGGAAGGACAGTTGGGGTTACAGATGGAGCATCCGAGCAGATCTGGGGAAACCATTCCGACCCAGTTCCACATTTGTCGAGGCAAACGTTTTGATTCCTATATCATCCGATTCCGTCAGTGGAATCATTTGGATGCATCCAGAGAGAACAAGAGGTGTGCATACCCCCAGGGGATGAGATCTGGAGCATCAAAGGACAAATATGCCATCCGACAGTCACCAAGATCAGTCTAGAGGCCATAGCGCTTCTATTGGGATAGTTTCCAGCTCATTTCAATGGGTATAGCCTTCCAGACAAGTTTTCCAGTTTGTAGCGGTTAGCGTGCTTCTCCGGAACTGTCGATTTTGCCGATCTATCCATGCATGCATCAGATCTGCCTTCATCTTCTGATCACGGGTATTTTATGTTATTTTCTTGTATTCCACTGATGATCCATGAGATCTAACTGATGACTATCTTCTACCTTTCCAGTATTTCATTGTATTTCCATGCTTGAATCTCATAATACATATTATTGGGCGGTTGATGTTCCTTATTTATGCATGTATCATATATATAACTGTTTAAACCATAATGTATAGCATGCACATGCAACAACCACAAAAATCTCAAGAACATAACTATAACGCATCCAGAAACCCCCAGAGTATCAGATCTGAAGATAAAATGCATCTAGAAACCCCCAAAGTATCAGATCTGTGAGACAAAACACTAGATCTGTAGTAGATATCTAGATCAGATGGATTGAGGATATTTCGATGGTATCAAAGCTTTAGTCCTACTAGCCTGTGACTAAAGACAATGAGTACATCAAAAGACCCAGATGGATGTGAGCATGTAGGTGAAAAATATGTCACTTACAACATACGCAAGGAAAGAATGCCTAGGCCTGACTTTCCTCCTTTCCCTTCCAGCTTAGAGGAAGAGGAAGATGCACACAGAGAAGTAGAGAGAAGAGAAGAGCGTGAGGCTGATCACGAGGTAGAGAGGATGATAGGAGATAGATATGAGAAACCAGAGTGCAGTGTTAAGGCCCCCATGGAACTAGAGGCAACCTTCATGCAGGTTATCAACGATATGTTAGCTAGTCATCGGACCATGTCTCAGTCCTTGTCACATGTGGTTGATAGATTGGCTATGGTGGGCACCCCAGACACACATGCCCCACATGCAGCACAAGGGAACTCAGAGGTAGGAAGTAGAACCCAGTCACCCACTCGCACATACACCTCTACGAGTAGGATTCCCCGACCTTTGTTTCCCATTTTCTAGAGGGCACCCCTGGTAGAAACACAACTACCGATAACATAGAGACCTCCCACTCAGGAAGAGGACATTGCAGAGTATAGAAGGGAGTATGCAACGTTGGGCCATGACTTCCATTAGGACATAACCCTAGTCGATTATTGTGGAATCAGACTCAAGAACTGCCCCAGAGAGCCATAGAGAGGAGGGTCGCAGTAGCAGCAGGGGCATAACATTGATTTCATCAGGAAAGTTGGTAAACCCACCATACTTTCTTTCGACGAATTGTCCAAATGCACCGCCAGAGCTTGGGTGCAGAATCTAGACACCTAATACAATCTCAACCAAATGACAGAGACAGAGGCCATCGATTTCACTACCTTACACTTGGAGGGTGAGGCACACGAGTGGTGGTATCATGGATTGGTGAAATTGGGCCACAATTGTATCACCTCCTATAGGGAGTTCACAGAGAGACTCATGGATAGATTTGACAAGAGGGATCTAGACATCCATTTCAGAGATCTAGCCTAGTTGAGACAAACTGGCACAACAGAGGCATTCATCTCATAGTTTCAGTAGGTAGCAGTGGAAGTGACAGATATATTTGAGCCCCAAATGATAATGTCATTCACAGAAGGGCTCACAGAACCCTTGAGAGGATGGGTGAAGGCATACCGGCCTCACACCTTGCAGGATGCTATCCTATGCACTAGAGATTTGGCAGACTTAGTGCCAAAAACTAAACCATTTTCCAAACCCTTCGTACCACATAAGGATCGAGACCAGAAGCCATTCTAGAGAGAATGGAAGGGCAAGGAGAAGATGGATGATGACACATGAAGAGAGTTGATGAGGAAGAAGCTTTGCTTCTCTTGTAGAAACCCTTGGGTCCCAGAGCATAGATGGATGGGAAAGGGACAAATCCACTACATTGAAGTGGAATCAGGCAGTGAGGAGGAGGATGAGGATATCGGGGCACGAGAAAACAATGATTCAGAGGATGAGACCACTCATGAGCCAGAGCAACAATTGAAGACACCTCAGATACCGGCAGGGGCACAACCCAAGGAGGAGACAAAAACTTGTAGAGAGGTGAAAGGGGGAACCATAGCCACCCTTTTAGGAGCACCTAGGTACAACAATCTCAGGGTCAAGGACCTTGTATGGGGAAACACATGACCGCTTTAGTTGATGGTGGGGTCACCCACAATTTCATAGATACATCCTTATTAGCCAGGAGAGGGTTACACACTGAGGAGTTTGAGGGATTCCACGTAGCAGTGGCAGATGGATACACAATGACATGTTTGGACATGATCTGAGACCTAGAGGTAAAACTNGTGGTTGATCTGTCAGATACAAATGCAGTATTGGGGGTACAATGGTTATATTCATTAGGGGAGATTGGGTTCAACTATCAAATATTGACCATGAGCTTCAGAGACGCCAGTGGATCGAGAGTGGTATCAAGAGGCATGTATACATGAGCACCATGAGCAATATCAACAAAACAGATGGAGAGGATCTTCCGTCATGGTGATGTGGCCTATGCAACAGAGTGTTTGATCACCACACAAAAGGATTTAGATGGTTGAGAATAGTACCATCCACAGATCAGAGAGATTTTGAGCCAGTATGAGCCAGTGTTTGGGTTGATACCACCAGGGAGATCACTAGATAGAGGATTTGAGCACACGATCGAGCTGGAGGTAGTGGCTACACCAGTGATCACTGTGCCTTATAAGCATCCTAAGAGGTTCAAGGATGAGATTGAGAAATCAATCAAAGAGTTGCTTACGATGGGGCACATCAGGCCCAACACGAGTCCTTTTTCCTCTTCAGTCATCATGGTACTGAATAAGGATGGCATATTGCGGATGTGCATCGATTACAGAGCTCTCAACAAGAAAACAGTAAAGAATAGGTACCCCATTCCGTTCATAGATGAGTTTATGGATGGATTGCATGGGGTAGTTTTCTTCACTAAGATCGATCGGCGATCTAGGTATCATCAGATCAACATCAGGGAGAAGGATATAGAGAAGACCGCATTCATATGCCACTTCAGACATTTCAAGTTCTTGGTCATGGCATTTGGTTTGACCAATGCACCAGACACTTTCCAGTCTTGCATGAACCACATCTTCAGAGGAAAATTGAGGAAATACCTTTTGGTGTTCTTCGATGATATATTGATATACAACAGGACATGGGATGAACATTTGGCACATTTGGAGGAGGTCTTGAGAATTATGCAGGCATAGTCATTATATTCCAAGGAATCCAAATGTGATTTTGGCATGAGAGAACTACTGTAATTGGGGCATATCATCAGTGAGAAAGGAGTATAGTTTCATCAGGAGAAGATCAGGGCCATTCTGGATTGGCCAACACCTAAGAACCTCATAGAGTTCAAGGGATTCTTTGGGTTATGTAGTAACTATAGGTGGTTCGTAAAGGGATTTTCATAGTTGGGAGCACCACTCACAGAGTTGACCAAGAAGGGTGATTTTCATTGGACAGAGGAATCACAACAAACATTTGATAAAATGAAGGAGGTTATGAGCACATGCCCTATTCTAGCCCTTCCAGACTTCTCGCAGTCGTTTGTCTTAGAGTGCGGCGCATCAGGGGTGGGGATTGGAGCAGCTTTGATGAAGGGGAGCCACCCCATTGTGTTTGAGAGCAAAAATCTCAACGAGTAAGAGAGACTCTATCCTATTTACGACAAGGAAATGCTAGCAATCATGCATGTCTTAACCAAATTCAGGTAGTATCTGGTAGGCAACAAATTTGTAGTGAAGACTGACCATAATAGTCTCAAGTATTTCCTAAATCAGAAAGACCTCAGTGAGAGACAACATAAGTGGGTCTCAAAGATCCAAGCCTTTGACTTTGACATTGAGTATGTCAAGGGAAAAAGGAATATCATAACAGATGCCTTGTCCAGGAGGCCAACATGGTGTTCGATGATGGACGTTTGTACAGATTGGAAAGCTCATTTGTTGGTGGAGTACTCTAAAAACAAATTTTCTTGTGAGGTGATGGATGTACAGGTGGTTGATGATAGATACTAGGTTCTTGATGACATCATTTTCTACAAGGACCGGATCTACTTGGTTCTAGAATCTACCCTGAAGGGGAAAATTCTGAAGGTGTGTCATGATTCGCCTACAATAGGGCATCAGGGGTACTTCAAAACGTATAGGCAGATCAAGGAGATATTCTCATGGAAGGGTCTCAAGGATGATGTGCTAAAACACATCCAGAAGTGCACGACTTGTCAGCAGAACAAGTATGAACAAACACACCTCACAGGGTTGCTACAACCTCTACCCATTCTAGAGAAGAAATGGGAGAGCATTTCTATGGATTTCATTATAGGCCGTCCTTGAGTGCAGGGTAGAGACTGTATATTTGTGGTGGTTGACAGGCTAACAAAATTTGCACATTTCTTCACCATACCCACAGACTAAAAGACCATACAGGTAGCAGAGTTGTTTTTTAGGGAGGTATTCTGATTGCATGGTTTACCCAGGCGGATAGTCAGTGATAGAGATGGGTGCTTCATCAACACGTTTTGGCAAGATATTTTCAGGTTGACAAGCATAGATCTAGCGACGATTACTAGCTACCACCCACTGATAGATGGACAGATAGAGATCGTCAAAAAATGGGTGGAGGGGTAACTAAGGAACTATGTGGGGGGGGGGGGAAACAACGCACATGGGTGAGTTGGTTACAGACGGGTGAGTATTTCTACAACACAACTTACCATATGTCTATCAGGATGTCACCGTTCAGGGCATTGTATGGATACGATGTACCCTCCTTTATGGAGACTGTGTTTGGGGACAACAGGGTCCCGAAGGCCAAAGAATGGGTGGAGGAGAGTAAGAGGATTCTACAGGCAGTGAGGGAGAACTTGAAGATGACTCAGAACCAATAGAATATCTATGTAGATCGACAAAGAGTCGAGCGCATTTTTGAGGTAGGGGATTTGGTTTTTCTGCGATTACAACCATACATATAGTCCTCTTTGAAGAGGAGAGGAGCAGAGAAGTTGAAGCTGAAGTTTTATGGTCCATACAAAGTCATCAGGAGGACATACGAGGTGGCATACGAGCTAGAGCTACCAAAGGGTAGCAAGATTCATAACGTATTCCATGTCTCTTGCCTTAAAAAGGTCGTGGGACAACAAATTATCTTTTCAGAGGAGTTTCCACCCTTGGATGATGAGGGCCAGTTGGAGCTAGTGTCGGAGGATGTACTAGAGTAGAGAGAGCACAAATTGAGGAGCATGGTCATCAGGGAGTGCTTGGTTAGATGGAGGGGTCTTCCAGTGGAGGATGCCACATGGGAGGGAGAGCATATTTTGCAGCACCCAAGATTGATGTTGCTTGAGGACAAGCAATCTCGAGAAGGGGGGAGTGTGATGTCCCGTTCCCAAGAGTAGGCCAACAAGGAGTGACTTAGTAGTCTATGTGTTCCCATAGACTATAGTCATGCACAAACAAGGAAAAAAGGGAGAAATAAGGGTGATTTGGTGGCTAAACGATGAATTAAGCCAAAAAGCATAGGAAAAGTCACTTAAGCCTAAGTCAACGAAGAATTAGAATGAAAAGGTGCTAAAGGGGGACTTAATGAATTAATTACTCATCTTAGGAGGAAAAGTGCCTAGCTTAAGTGAGGTCAATGGTGAATTATATCGGGAAGAGTATAAAGGGAGGAATTTGACCTAATTCCTCATTATGCATTGTTATGATTTGATGTTGAGAGTTCCCAGAGGAGGAAGAGATTCAAATTCTATTGTTTTGTGGATTTCTGGAGGAAACCACCACCATTGATAGGTTTCAATGTTGAGAGACACACCCTAACCCATTGAAGATACCATCCAGGTATTTCACCGTGCTATTCGGGAGTATCCCGTTTGTAGTGTTGCGCAACTCAGCCAATGAGGGCACAAGGTCAGATAGAGGGGTTGTGTAGCTACACGAGATCATAGCTCAGATTGCAGTTTCCTTCTGACCCAATTGAGATCCAGATAGGATGCATATATTGAGCCACTTCCCATTGGATTTAGACGGTGGAATCCTTCAGAGCACATCATTCATCCATTTAGGGTGCAACTCTTTTAGAAGGACAGTTGGGGTTATAGATGAAGCATCGGAGCAGATCTGGGGAAACTCTTCTGACCTAGTTTTTCATTTGTCGGGGTGAACATTTTGAGTCCTATAATAGTTGATTTTGTTGGTGGAATCATTTGGACGCATCTAGAGAGACCAGGAGGTGCGCAGACCCCCAGGGGACGAGATCCAGAGCATCAGAGGACAAATATGCCATCTGAAAGTCACCAGGATCGGTCTAGAGGCCAGGGCACTTCTATTGGGAAAGTTTCCAGCTCATTCCGACGGGTATAGCCTTCCAGATGAGTTTTCCAGTTTGTAGCGGTTACCATGCTTCTCCGGAACTGTCGATTTTGCTGATCTATCCGTGTATGCATCAGACCTTCCTTCATATTCTGATCACGAGTATTTTATGTTATTTGCTTGTATTCCAATGATGATCCATGAGATCTAGCTGATGACTATATTCTACATTTCCAGTATTTCATTGTATTTCCATGCTTGAATCTCATAATACATATTATTGGGCGGTTGATGTTCCTTATTTCCGCATGCATCATATATATAACTATTTAAACCATAATGTATAACATGCACATGCAACAACCACAAACATCTCAAGCACATAACTAAAACACATCCAGAAATCCCCAGAGTATCACATTTGAAGATAAAACGCATCTAGAAACCCCCAGAGTATCAGATTTGTGAGACAAAACACTAGATCTGTAGTAGATATCTAGATCAACTGGATCAGGGATATTTCAGTTGTTCACCACTGCATGTATCGTGTGGGCCATGACCAAGTCTCCAACTGTAGTAGGTCACGATGATCCAACAACTCTGGCCTTCTCAATAGGACAATCTCTCTGGTAATGTGGCTCTCCACATGTACAACATCCATTCTTCGGTCTAATGCTCCTAGTTCCAAAAGTAGAAGCTGCTAGCCTAGGAGTCTGTGATCCTGGTCTGTTATGTTGAATAGGCCTAAACTGCTGCTACTTCTATGGATGATGTTGTTTCCGTTGTGGTGCTCTATAAGGAGTTTTATGATGGGGAGTCTGTCGACATGGTGTCAAGAATACAGGTCCTCTAGTCGTATCACGGTGCCCATAAGTATGTCTAGTTGGTGTTTGATGTCGCTGCGCTCCCAGTATCACTTGTCCAGTCTGTCTAAAAGGAGTCCTGCCCTGACCCCCACTGTTCAACTCTTCCTTAGTGATGAGGGCCTTATGAACTGCATCGTGCAACGTCCGAGTCATCAAGATCCTCACTTTCACATAAATGTTGAAGTTAAGGCTGAACACAAAATTGTTGACCTTTAACTTCTTCGTGTTTAGATGTGGAACATATCTAAATAGCTCTATAAACCTGGCCTCATACTCCAGTACCATACTATTGACGCTTGAATCTATTAGGATTGAAATGACAACCTCACAAGGATAGAAATCCCCCTGTATTTTTATAGAGGTGGTACTCCTCTTTGTTTCAAGATTTTCTGGGAATTCTAGATTTTCAATATAGGACTTTGAGAAAGTCTGTTGTGATATTCAAAGAAATATAAAGATTGCAGTAA
>ML803148.1:122290-142614 GCA_009831015.1 Picea engelmannii
GACTTCCCCATAACAATCCCATATTCTCCACAAAATTCTGTAAATTTTAAGCCAATGAAAATTGAGCCATTATTAGTGATGAATTTTTTTGGGACACTGAACCTTGACAAAATATTATCTTTGAGAAACTTAATCAACTCTTCAGAATCAACCTTTTTTAATGCCACTACTTTTGTCCACTTTGTAAAATAATCTGTAGTGGTGCGGATATACGTATGTCCTTTGCTTTACTTTGGATTTATTGGTCCAATGACATCGAGTCCCTATTGTGAAAATGAATGTTCTACATATATAGGCTATAATGACATTGCAGTTTTTTTCATTTTCCCTGAAAATTGTTGACAAGATACACATTTCATTATGGTAGCATATGAGTCTTTAAAAACTGATGGGAAATAAAAACCAACTCTTATTATCTTATGGGTGATGGCAATAGGTGCAAAATTCCCACCACATATTCCTTCATGGCATTCTTTCATCAATTCTTGAGCTTTCCTTTCATCAACACATCTCGACAATATACCATCATAATTCCTCCTAAATAATATATCAATAATCAACACATATTGAATTGACTTCATCTTAAATGTTCTTCACTCTTTAGGGTTCACGGTGACTGGAAATCATCCAGACCTCAAGTAGAATACAATATCTCTATACCACTCCGAATCTTCCATGGGTTCTCCTATTGAGATTGAAGCCACTCCATCCAAAAAATCATTATTTGTAATGAGTTTACATAAACCTTGTTCTTTAACTACCTTTAAAGGTTTAATTACAATATCATATCCTTGAATCTTCGTCAGCCAGATTTCTCATTTTCCTTCTCTCAATTTCTGATTTAAAAGCATCTTCACAGGAGAGGATGGAACTTACACAATGACATGAGAATTTAGTATGTAAGTCTGAAAGTGTGCCATCGCTTTCACAATGTATAGGGCTTGCTTCTCCAATTTTGAATATCTCAATTCATAATCATGAAGGGCTTTGCTCATGAAGCTAATTGGCACTTCTTCACCCTTGGTATTCCTATGAGTAAGAGTAGATGCAACGACCATTTCTATAGTGAAAGAATAAATGATGAAGTCTCTTTGAAAATATGGGCTAATGAGAACTGGAGCTGTAGTGATTGCCTTTTTAATATTATTAAAAGCTTCTTATGTATCCATGGTCCATTCAAACCTTTGGTACTTTTTCAACAATAAATTGATCGGCTTCACAATACTTGCATAGTCAGGGACAAATCTTCATACACAGTTTATATTGCTAAAGAATGATTGAACTCCCTTCTTAGATGATGGGGGGTTGAGTTCATTTATAACTTGAAATCTTTCTAGATCTATATAGATTCCTTCCTTGCACACAATATGGCCCAATAGTTTGCATTGAGTTACAACAAATAAACATTTCTTTGGATTTAAGGAAACACCACATAACCTACATCTATAAAAAAACTTTCATTAGGTCGTGAATGTGATCACTCCTTGTTTTTGAGTGTACTATTAAGTCATCTTGATAATCCACCATGAATTTTCCTATCAACCCCTCAAAAACATGATCCATGACCCTCTGAAATGTAGTTCCTACATTTTTTAAACCAAAGGGCATTTGAGCATATGCATATGTCTCCCAAGGTGTTATGAAAGCTGTCTTTGCTCTGTCTTCTTCAACAACCAAGAATTGATTATACCCAGAGAAACCTTCTAACATGGACATGCATGCTGATCCCATGACTTCTTGGAGAAGAAACTCCATGTTAGGCAAAGGATAATTATCATTTATGCTTGATTTGTTAAGATCCATGAAATATACACACATCGTGATCTATTTAGTCTCTTTTCTTACTATCACAGGGTTTGAAAGCCAATCAAAATGTCTAATGGGGTATATTATTCCAACCTTCTTTAATTTCTCCAATTCAACCTTTACCTATGGTTTTAATTTGGGGTTCATTATCCTTATCTTTTGATTGACATGCTTTGCCCCTTCTCTCAAGGGAATACTATGTTGAAATATTTTTTTATCATATGCCTTCAAATCATCATAACTCCATGCGAACACATCAAGATATTCTTTAAATAATGCAACATATTGATCAACTTCATCAATTGTGAATCAACTCCCAAATTGACATATTTTGGGGAACTATCAGTTCCAATATTAATTTTTCTTGTTTCTTGGACCTTTCGGAGTGATGCTTCTTTGAGGAGGTTTTTAGCATGACTGCCTCTTATAAAAGGAGACTCATATTGAATATAATTCCTCGAGACAACAATTATGTGTTTGTCTTCATCTTCATCGTCATTCATCAATTTTTTTTCCAATTCTTCATCATTCTCAAATACTTGTAAATACTCATGATTATCAGGTACAAAAGGTCAGAATATTCTTTTTACTTGAAAATATGTTTTTCTCTGAACATCATTCGGGTATGATAGTAAGGCCGCCAAATCTAAAGAATCTGCCTTTTGATTTTTGTCCCTTGGGACGAAGGAAACGTTGAAAGAGATGAAGGCTTCCATCAATTCATTAACTCTTTTGAAATATAACTCGATTCTTTATTTTTTAATCTTATACCTATGGGTAAATTGATTTATAGAAACTCAGAGTCGCCTGTCACAATTAGATGTTCTATCTTCATTTCTTGTGTGAGAATCATTCCCTGAATCAAAGCTTTGTATTATTACTTATTATTGGTACATGCAAATTTAAGTTTGATAGCATGTGGATGCACAATCTTTCCTGGGTTTACAAAGACAATTCCAAATCAACTTCCAAAACTTGAGCAAGCTCCATCAAATGACATCCTCCAATAACCTTCAAACTGATGCTTTTGATTCTCCATATCTTGAATTTGCTCCATGTCTTCAATCTGCTCCATTTCTAGGATAACATAGTTTCCGATCCCAACGTCTATATAATCTTGCATTAGTTCATTATCCTTATTTTTGAAATATAAGGGTCTCCTCAGTTCACGAGGGACCTTAATCATTACTCCTTCTTTATCTGGCAGCATCATGCAACTTCCATAGTTCATTATGTATCCCTCGATCATAGATGTCTAATCTCTTCCTAAGACAACTCCATATGCAGGAGGAAGGTCTACCCCAACAATATTGAAAAATGTAATAATATGGGGAGCCACCGTGATCCAAGCATACAAATATTTGATTTCTCCATAAGATGGCACTTGTCTAGAATCAATTGCATATATACTTTCACTAGTATCATAATATTTGTTGTAGCGCATGCCTAATCCCTCCATGACCTCCAATGTCATAATATTATTGGTCGCATCAGTGTCAAGTAAACAATTACGAAGCGCAACATAATGATTTTCAATTGAAATATAAAACAGTGCAATTTTACCTCTCAACTTGATGGTTGATGTGTTCTGACTTTGTTTAAGACTTATACAGGCAACTTCTATTTTTCCAGATGGATCATCCAACAATCTCAAAATATTTTCCCTTTGCTGAGGGATCTTTACCACTTCTGTAAAAGAAAGAGTTATCCTTAGCTTACTCAAGTCCTCTACAACATTGTGTTTCATATGAGTAGGGTTTGACATCAGGTGTTGCTTCTTGCTTCCAGAGTTATCTGTCACATTTTCATTTGCCTTTTTCTCATTCACCTTTTCTTTATATTTTTCCTTTTCTTTTTTAGAATCATTTTTATTCTTGGATTTATTTAGAAACGCTCATGTCTGGGAAACATTCTCTTGCAAGTCAGAATCATTGTCGCCTTCTTCAAATATATACATGGACATCTCGCATCCGCCATCTATACAGTTTCAGAACTTTCATCAGGTAAATAATCATTGCCTTGCTCAACCATTTGCTCATCATACATCATCCAAAACAACTACATTTGGGATTGGTTTCCTGGGAACCCTTTGTCTTTGCGGATTATCAATGTTTTCAAACCTCACTCTATTTTCTTTAGGAGGGTTTCTTCTTTGCTCTTGGACTGACATTCTCAGATTTTCTACATAATTACCCCCCCTTCTTACTCTGGTTATCTCATTTTGCATTTTCCTGATGGTTCTATTCATTTGTGCAATTTCAATTCTCTGCTTAGTTTCTTGTTTTGCAACAGGGTATACCTTCACATCTAGTATGGTTCCCTTAAAAACTACTCCTCAAATTGTTTGATTTTGGATCGATCATGGCTTTTTTTCTTCATTCTTTCTTGAGCTAGAGGTTCCTTGATCATCAATATTCAAGCCTCCCAACTGCCTCTATACCTTTGATCCAGATTTATGAGTGGAACGAACTGACTAATAGACTGAATAAAAAAACACAGAGATACATAGAACAATAACAAATATATAGTGAATAATAACTTCTATTGAATAAATGAAATACGCTGAAACTGTAAAACTGCAGAACTGAAACAACTTGCTCGAATGGTGGTAGCTATCTCTGAGAAGAGATGTGGATGCTACACACATTTGTCTGAGTAGAGTGATTGCAATGAGGCTCCAGAGGAATTTTTAACATTATTCATGAATGCCAAAACCCTAAACATCCAAAAACCTAACCCTAAGAGGTGAAACACCAAAAGTTATGTGGGCCCTGATGGGTAAGTTGGTACCTCAACTTCCTAGGGTCGTAACTTTTGCATATGACCTCCGTTTTAGGCATGTGATAGCCCGTTGGAAATGTATTTTCGAGAAATACACATTATGCCATCAAAATTAGAATCCATCTATAGTTTGACTTTGGTAAACCAAAATAACACTATTTAGGGCCCCAAAACGACCCTGGAAGTACAAAAAGATGTACTGACATGAAAAATTCCAAACTAAGACAGTTGGATTAGGTGGGTGGCCACCAATATCCACCTGGAAGATGTGTAGGGCTTTAGACAACCTCAGAAGTGTAGAACCCACAATTACAAATAAGTACAAAAGAACGTGTTGAACTAAAAACTGTCAAGAGGAGCTAGTTGGAATAGGTGGGTGGCCACCAGTATCCACCTGGATCAGTCCTCCCCCTTAGGAAGCAATGGTCTCCATTGCGTTGAGTTCCCCCATCAGATGAGGAAACTTCTGTTGAATTTGGCCTCGGGTGAGTCACTTGCCTTGGTGTAGGAACTGCACTGCCTTGACAACCCGATAAAGCTGGATCCTCTAATAGTGTGTTCCCTTGACCCGTGTGTCCACTATCTGATCAATGGATGCCTATTCCATGCAGACAGGGTTGAGATCTGTTGGTGTCAGTTGTTCTACAATCTTTGAGGTGTCCAATAATGGTGGAAAATATGGCCGAAGGAGGTCCACATTGAACACTGGGTGAAAGCTAAGGAAGGGTGGAGTGTTGAGGTCAAAAGAATTGCTACCCACATCCTTGGTGATAGTGTAAGGTCCATAACAAAGTGGGTGGAGATTCCGATGGAGCCCTGTAAGGCACTCTTTCTATAAATGTAAACAAACCTTATCTCCCACATGAAACTGGTGCGGTACCCTATGTTGATCATGATGTTGCTTGTACTTAGCATTGGATTTCTGCAAAATCTCATGGAACTGTTGGCAGATGTGTTGAATCCTCTCAATGAATCTGGTGGCTTTGTAGGCCTTATACTGAACATGGGAAGATTCTTATTGTGTGGTGGAAAGAGGTAATGCGACATCAATGGGACCCAAGGGTTGGAATCCCAGCTCCACTTGAAATGGGCTATGGCCGATGGAGCTATGGAGAGCCTTGGTGTAGTTGTGTTGAACATAGGGAAGACTCTCATACCAGGTACGTGGATGATTAGAGTTATACATGTGCAGGATGTGCACAATCATCCAATTGATGACCTCTGCTTGGCCATTGGTTTGGGGGTGGAAAGAAATGAATTTAGTGAGCTTGGTGTCCAACAATGACCGGAGACTCGACCAAAATGTGCTGAGGAACCTGCTGTCCCGATCGGAGATGATGGTATGTGGTATCCCAAAATGGACCCACCCTCATTCGAAGAAGATCTTGGTAGTATCTGCTGTTGTGATGCTCTTCTTGCAGGCTGTGAGGATGGACATCTTCAAAAACTGTCAACTACCACAAATACACAATAATTAACTTGCTTGGTGGATAGAAGGCCATACATGTAATCCAACGAGATGGATTCCCAAGGCCTCTTGGGAGTAGGAAGAGGGGTGTATAAACCTTGCTTCTTGATGGATGGCTCGGCAATGGCACATGCAATGCAAGATATGATATACTTGCTAACATCCTATCGGATTTTTGACCAATAAAAATGTTTCTGTAGAACGACCACAGTTTTATCCACACCAAAATGTCCTGCCATTCGAATGTAGTGAGCCTCCCAGATCATCTTTGCATGCTCACTTGCAGGAACATAGATATGGCCAAGATGGCATATCAGTCCATCCAGAATGTGAATATTGGTGACATTCGTGCCTGTACCCAAGATCTGATAGGTGGTGGTGAAGTCTGAATCTTGCTAATAATGTTGGGGCCACTCAGATGCCTCATGTCCACATGAATGGAGCATGGTGGTGAGTGCAACCATGAAATGTCGACTGAGGTAGTCAACGGCATGATTTCTGCTCCCTATCTCATACTTGATGTTGAGATGGAACTACTGCAGGTAGGTGGACCACTTCTGATGGTGGTCGTTCTACAACTTCCCCTGTGTTTGTATGAACTGCAGAGGCTTGTGATCAATGTGGATGATTGTCTCCTTTCCCATAATGTATTGTTTCCATTAACGACATGCTTGTACAACATAATACATTTCCTTATCATAGGTGGGGTATTTACAGATAGTATCTGAGAGTGTCTCACTATGGTATGCTACCGGATGACCATGTTGAGTGAGAACTGTGCCTACAACATAGTCAAGTGCATCCCTCTCAATCTCAAATGGTTGTTGCAGATCAGGTAAGGAGATTACTGGATCTAAGCACAAATGATGCTTTAGATCATCAAATGCTCATTGTTGTTCCTTCCCCCACACAAACTTTTCCCTCCCACCACCCTTGGTCACTTCGATGAGGGCCCATGCAATATGGGAGAATCCCAACACGAACCATTGGTAGAAGTTGTCTAGTCCCAAGAAGCTTCGAAGATTGGTTAGTGTGGTCGGGGCTGGTCAGTCATGGACGACTTGGATCTTAGCTGGATCAACATGTACCCGATGTTCATCAATAATGTATCCCAAGTATTGGACCCTATTCATTCCAAAGGATCATTTTTTCAAGTTGGCATATAGCTTGTGCTACCGCAGAGTGCTCAAAAGCTACTGAATATGTTGCATGTGATCCTCCCAAGTTCTGCTGAAGATGAGGATGTCATCCAAATATACCACCACAAAATATTTGGTGAAGGGTCTTAATACATCATACATCAACCTCATAAAAGTGGTTGGTGCATTTGTTAAGCCAAAGGGAATGAATAGCCATTCGAAGAGACCTTCTTTAGATTTGAAAGTTGTCTTCCATACATCAGTTGGTTCGATGGGAACCTGGTGGTAGCCAGAATTTAGGTCAATATTGCTAAAGAAATTTTCCCCCTTGAGTTGGTCAAGAAGGTCATCAATTCTAGGAATTGGGTATCGGTTCCTGACTTTGATTTTGTTTAATGCTCTGTAATCAATGCAGAGTCGCCGGGTCTTGTCTTTCTTCTGCACCTGTACAATCAAGCTTCCGCAAGGGGAGGAGATGGGTCTGATATGCCTCTTTTGAAGCAAATCTTGGATTTGATGCTTGATTTCATCATTTTCCATCAGCGAGTGATGATAGACTGGTCCATAGAGAAGAGGTGCAACAGGGGTTAGATCAATTGGATGCTTGACTTGGCAATGCGTCGGTACCCTGGTGTGAGGAGAAGATGTCTCTGTACTCTTCCATGATCCTATCCACTTTCTTCTGCTGCAAATAGAAGCTTTGTGTAGAGGCCACAAATGTGGAGGAAACCTTCTACTTACTATGAGCACAGATCACAAATAAGACAAACTTCCCTTTATGTGAAATGACCTTACTACATTGCTTAGCAGAGATTAAATAAATAGTGGTAGGCAGCGCTACCTTTGGTATCCTATATAATTGTCTACCCAAAGTAATAATAACATTGCAGGGTCTAGACTCATACACAACATGTTGCTTCCAAAAATATAGTTGTCCTAAAATAACATCACAAACTTCAAGGGGAGAAATATCACAAAATACCTCTTCTTTGAAAGGCTTGATGCCATAGGGAAGATGACATTGTTGGCTGACACAAAGATCTCTTCCTTGGCTAAGACATCCGATGGTGTAGGGTTGCAGGTGCAGTTTCGTTGGCAGGTCCAACCACTTGATGACCTCTGTTGACACCAGATTATTATGATTGCCACTATCAACAATGAAATGAAGCAGATCCCCATTTACCCACATCTGTGAGTGAAAGAGGTGTTCCCCTTCCTATGGTTCTTCCGGTTCACTTGGATAGAATTTGGTGGTAGCAACAGTGGCATTGGGTTCAACATCAATAATCTACTTCCCTCCTTTTGGATTTGATTTAGAGTCAGAATCGTCTTCTGACTCGGAAGCTTTCATCTCGACCACAAGTGACTTCTTGGAGTGACATTCTTCGATGTTGTGCCAAGGGATTTTATGGTATTCACACCATTTTCCCGTGTCCTTCTTCGACTTCTCATTACCCTTCTTGTGTTGTGTCTTGGAATGGTTGTCTTGAGAGTGGCCATATTTTCTCTGTCCCTTGTTGTGTGGGTTGGGGCCACCTTTTCCCTACTTTGACTATGAGGAGTTTGTAGATCCAAACTCTCGCCTCTTCTGCTTAAATTTTTGCTCAATCTTGACAACATATCTATAAGCCATACCCAATGATGCGATGTCTAGAAAATCATTTTTTTTTTAATATATCTATGCAAACAACCACGATATTTGAGCACCAGATGTCGTTTAGAGTCTTTGATACCCAATTTGGTGCGTAGGGTATGTAAAATATTGGTGAAATATGGTAGTGTCTGGTCCCTTTCCTGATGCAGGGTGGTCCATCTTGTGTAGCTTCCAATAGGGTAGTATTGTTATTTAATGGCATCCTTGAAAGAATCCCATGTGGGGGGAACTACGAATATTGTAGATTCCTCTATGGCCCTTTTCTCAGAGTAAGTATCCCACCAGTCCTTAACACGGGGGATGACCTTGAGGAGTGCAAAATTAATCTTTTCCCTATTGGAAAAATTGTGGACCAAAAAATACCCTTCGAGTAGATTCAACCATTTATCTACAACATCCGAATATATTAGTCCTTCAAATAATGAAATATCAAAATTTACCTGTACCTTGAAGGGGTTGCATGGCCGCTTGATTTAGATGCTTCTCTTGTGGGAAACCACTGAAGGATATGTGCAAAGTTGTCCATCATTTCATTCCTTTGTCATGCAAGGGATTCCTCAAGAAACATTTTAAAAGGATCTCTTGGTCCATCATATTTATTTTTGTTCCCCATGGGTTGTTGTCGGTCTTGGCGTGACCGATATTTCAAAGGCTCGATTGGTTCAAGTCCCAACTTCTTGTACCCAGATCTTGTCGGGGACATGCATGAAGAAAAATAATTGAAGAATAGACCACTCTGATACCACTGATCCAGATTTATGAGTGGAATGAAATGAATAACATAATGAATACAAAAACACAAAGATTAAGATAACAATAACATATATCCAATGAACAATAAATTCTATTGAATAAATGAAATAGGTTGAAATTGTAAAACTGCATAACTAAAACAACTTGCTCGAATGGTGGTAGCTATCTCTAAGAAGAGATGTGGCTACTACGTGCATCCATCTGAGCAGAATGATTACAATGAGGCTCCATATTCCCTTTTAACATTGTTCATGAATTCCAAAACCCTAGACATCCAAAAACCTAATCCTGAGAGGTGAAATACTAAAAGTTATGTGGGCCCCGATGGGTAAATTGATACCTCAACTTCCCGAGGTCATAACTTTTGCATATGACCTCTGTTTTATGCACGTGATAGCCCATTGGAAAGGTCTTTTCGAGAAATAAACATTAAGCCATCAAACTTTGACTTCATTTATAGTTTGACTATGGCAAGCCAAAAAAACACTGTTTAGGGCCCCAAAACAACCCTGGAAGTACATAAAGATGTATTGACATGAAAAATTCCAAACTAAGCCAGCTGGATTAGGTGGGTGGCCACCAATCCCCACCTGGAAGATGTGTAGGGATTTAGATAACCCCAGAAGTGTAGAACCCACAATTACAAAGAAGTACAAAAGAACGTCTTGAACTAAAAACTGTCAAGAGGAGCCGGTTGGAATAGGTGGGTGGCCATCAATATCCACTTGGATCAACCTTTCCCAAGATAATATCGGGGTCAACACCCATCTCAATCATAATTTCTTACATTTCAGTGGACTTAATCATCGCTTCCTCCACGGTATCCATCTGGGATGTTCTGATAGCATATTTTACATTTGGGCGCATAACATTCTTATAACAACCAAGTATCACTGGGTCATTAGGTCTTTTATCTTTTGGAATATTACTTAAGGTTTTATTGAACCTTAAATTAAAATCTCGTATTCTTTCATTCCTCCTCAAACCAATCTAGGTGAAATTAGTGAGAAGGGTATGATATGCAACTGGAGGAGCGAACATAATCAGGAACATGGATTTGAGGTCATTAAATGAGCCAATTGACCTAGTTGGTAGTGTCATATGACATTCATAAGATCGTCCTAATAAGGTTTGAAGAAATAACCTTACCATCACATCGTCATATTCAACACGATGAAAATCACAAACATCAAGAAATAAATTAAGGTGTCTTTTGGCATCAATTGTTTTGTCTCTGGAAAATTCTTTCAAAGTATCCTTAGGGAGAACAAGGAGTTCATGTTGCTCACCTCGAATATTTAAGGGTGAATCTCTTACTCTTCTTCGATTTCCAAATATTAGTTCTTCTTGATTTCTTCCACAACCTCTTCCACCTCCTTGTCTTTCTTCATGAGGTTCTCTTCGTGGTTGTTCATTTCTTCCTACCATGTCCAAAGATATTTCAGGAATATATTTTCCACTTCTTAGAATACATAGTTTCTTTCTTTTACTTCTCGTAATGGGTCCCTTGTATTAATCAAACTGCAATTCTGACCTTATCCTTGTGGTCTTTGAGCTTATCGTTCGTTTCTTTGATCTTGTCACTCGTCTCTCCTTTGTCTACAAAGGATTTATCTTTATTCTTATTGGACCAATGTGTGCCAAGATTTTTCCAATTCTTCCATGATCTCGGCTGTTGTTATTACCAGATTTTATAGCTAATGTAGGATGCTTCGTTGATTATTTAACCCAATTTCTAGGTGGGGTTGATCATCCTGGGTAAAAGTCATGTATCTTTCAAAAATGCTAAACCATATTTCAAATTTTCAGTTGTCCCTAGTAAGGTCGCCAAAAATGTTGACGCTTGAATCCATTAGGAATGAAACGACAACCTCATGAGGATACAAATCCCCCTGCGTTTTTATAGAGGTGGTACTCTTTGTTTCAATATTTTCTTGGAAGTCTAGATTTTCAAAATAACATAGGACTTTGAGAAAGTTCGTCGTGATATTGAAAGAAATATAAAGATTACAGTAAAATAAAAGAAGTTTTGTTTTTAAAGAGAGTTCTTGAGAGATGACCAAGAACCTCACACATCACATATTTGAAAAACATAAGTAAAATTTCCTCACATCCATCACAGTTAAACTAAATATTTATGATCACATAAAATAAAAGAAAATGGTTTGCATGCAAAAGAGAACTTTAATAGAGTAAACACACGTGGAGCTCAAATAAATAAAATGATAGATCAATCTCAAATATTTTATACTCAAAACTCAGAGTTATAAAATACAGTCAAAACTGATCCTGAAATAGTTCGCTTGGGATTTCTGAAAAATATAGAGTATGTTACAAAGCTTTGAAATTTAAATGTGTTTGTCCTTAGGACTGGGATTGGGGCTCCCATGGACCATAAACAAATATAAACAAGAAGTAAGTTGTGGAAATAAGATGGTGGGTGAGGACAAAGTATCAAGACCTGGAAAAAAGACATGAAGAAGTTATCATATTTCAGTTAAACCTTTCTAGTCAAAGAAGCAGAGTAATTGGATGAAAAACTAATAAAGGAAGCAATATGTGATCAACATAAACTTACTATGATGGTCTCTCTCTTTTTCACTTGCTTGATGCTATCCTTTTATTTTCCTCATTGATGGTTATAGTAACCATCTCAACTGCTGCTTCTTGGCCTTCTTTGGTTAATTTATCAATTGCCTTTTAAAACCAATCTTCAATGTAGTTTTTCATTGGTGCAACATTAATTTCATGCCTGATTTTAATATTGGATATTTTTCCTTCCAAGTATCTTAAGTCATGAGAAATGCCATGTATTTCCTCCTTGATATCTTTATTCTTCACGGAATAATCAACCAACCAATTGTCTATCTCTTCTTCATTATATTCAACTATGCCATAAAATGTTTCAGTTGATAACCCATTAAATATCTCAACTTGTTAATCTAATTGTTGTTTTATTATAAAAATTGAATTGAAAATTAACTTAGGATCTTGTACTTCATGGGTGCTTCCTTCCAGATCTGTCTCCGTAAGTATTTTGAACAATTATTCTCTTTTAACTATGGCTGCGTTGCATGCTTGGACAATGTTATTCAAATTCTTGTTATTTTCCTTCCAGCAAGCATTCAATTGTTTAATTCGACTTGGAGAAAGCAAATCCTCTTCTCTTCTTTTCAATTATATCATGTTTGAGACTTTTATTCCAAATGGAAAGACAACATCAACACATAAACCTTCTTCATTCTTTAAATCAATTTGCAGATACTCATGAAAATCCTATTCCCTTGAGCCGAAAGAAGCAATATTTTTTTATACCTCCCATGCTTTTGTTATCAATGACATTCTCTTTTTAATGTTTTTCTCTACATAACTTCAAACAATTGTGAGTAAAATAGAGGATCCTTTTAACTTAATAGCGGGTGTAGTTGGTTTAACCATTGAAAAAGGACTTGCCAGGATTGAAAGAGGCATTAAGGAATTTTCCAATTCTCTTATCCTTTCTTTTAACTTAGCATTTTCATCTTCGAAACCATCAATAGAATCCCCATTTTCCCCGTGGATTTTGGAAATTTGGGATGACCGCATGTCCTTCAGGTTGACCTCTAAGAGAGACTTTCCCTTTTTATTCTTTTGGTCACTTCTTTCTACAATCAACTTTTTAGAATCCTTATCAAAAACAACACTTTGAAAAGTGAAGGACTCTTCTTCACTAAAAGTCTCATTTGCAACGACTTCCAATAAAGAATTTTGTTGAGCCATATTTTCTGGTTGTTCCATTGCGAGAATTTTTTTCTCAATATCTACTTCTAGCTCCATGTCCTCCAGAGAAAATATTTGGATGTCATTTTCTATAAGATTATCCTCTTCCTCTTGCACTAAATTCTTCCTTTTCTTTCTCACAGGGAGATTATGTGAATTCTTGATGAAGTTGTATTGTCTTGCCACCTATGTAATGAATAATTTGTCAGATACATGATACGAGAGATAAGAAGGATTTTATTTCAAACAAAATATCCTTATGACACTGTGATTTTCCATTTTTTCTATTGTTCCTTTTTTCTCTAAGAATCTGTTAGCTTGGTCAGATATCCTTGAAGTATTTTCTCCCAACAATAGCCTTTTGAAGATTGAAACAAAATCATTATAAACTTCATAAAAATTCAGAGGGGTCTTGTGTCTCCATAGTGCATGATACCAGAAGGTAACTTGATCTATTTCATGATTCACCCTCTTATCGTCAATTTTAGAAATTGACAACAATACACAATAGAAAATATCATAGAAGAATCCATAAAGAATTTTTTGTCCTTTTTATAGTGTGATAACTAGGACGAGATTTCGATAGAAATCAGTTTTCCCCAGTCAAAGATGGCATGTTATTTCACTGTAAAATATAATATATAAAATCATGTGAGAGATATTAACAGTGCTTTCTTGACCTGTCAACCTTGTAAACAACCATGCAATTTCTCGATAGGGGTTTTTAAAAGACTCAACCTGGATCCTGGTTATGTCTTTTGGAATATTTGCATGATTCTCCAAATATTTAGGCAAGAGGTCAAGCCCATTGTTATGTTTCTTCAAAAAATCATTGCAGTCTTTGATCCAAAATGGATCCAGGAAGGCCTAAAAATCAAAGTTCTCATAATCAGATGAAACCAACGCCATTGCGTCTGTCTCATCGCGCTGATTCCGACCGTATAATTTTTTTCTCAAGCGGACACCATATGCAAAAGTTATCACACTCTGAAGTTTTGCATAAATAGGAAAAAAGTCAACAGTGAAAAGGTGACATGGCACCTTTTGGAGGTGACACATGGAAGTGGCAGAGGTGACATATGACAAGTGAAAGATAGAACACGTGGCAGGTTGCAAGGTTGACTGGACAATCTAGTGGCAGGCATTGGTTAGCCAATACCATAGTGACATGTGGCCCAATCCAATGATGCCACGTGGCACCATGGATTAGGCCAAATGCACCAAGTTTAAAAGTCGATTCTATTTTTCCACAAGGAGAATCAAACATTTAACCTCTCGGGTGCAACAATCTACAATCCACATGCTAGCCAACTAGCTGATCGTATCACTTGTTATACAGATGTGTCACAGATTTATTTAAAGTGTGCATTACATGCCAGGAATATATGTTATGTGGGTTGTAAACCCTATAATATGGTTTTGAAACTATATCACGAGGTGTGCTGCCACATAAAGTGGGTCGAAGACTTTGGTTTATGGTTATTTTAACCATATTTAAAGTCTCTCATATTTTGTGCCACCATATAATGTGGTCAACTCATTTTAAAAGGAAGGAATCCCATATGGATATTAAAGTGGATTAAGCCTATAAAGGGGATTATTAAAATATTTTGGAATATGGTTGCTAACCATATAGTTTAAATCCCATAATATTTGGAATACAATTAAGTGGGCGCTTGACCAGGAGCCTATACAAAAGGTGTGTGCGACATAATTGAAAAGTGGGTTTTGACTATAGGATATGGTTTATTTTTAAAATCATATTTCATCTTTTATGGAGATACACCTATATCTTATATCTTGTGAGATTCGAGCCCAAGGAAGAGGAGGTTTGTTGGGATTTGATCCCACATCCTTACACTATTTAACCAAAAGACTCACCACTGCACCACAGGTGAAATTTATGAAAAATAGAGAATAACAATTCATTTTATGTAGGAAAAACCAGCGAGCCAAGCAAGCTTTGGAGGACATTTCCGAGAGATACACTCGGTATTTTTCAATGCCGTCAGTTGCATTGGATTTATGAGGTCGAGCAGAACACAGTGAGACTAGTAGAAAATCCATTTGATGCAATTTTTATGTACGTTTTGAACATTTGAAGAAATTAATAAGAAAACCTCCCCCACTGAGACAAAGGCCTGGAGACGTAGGCAACCTTGCTGAACTCCGTTATCAAGCTTGGTGTTATGGTTTGCTGCTCCTTATGTTTTCTTTTTGATCTACATTTCTTATTATGGCTGCTATGATATCTCATTAGTTTATACTTCTTTCATCAATTCCTAATTGGTTAATGAACTCTTGCTTTAAAAATTGAACCATAGTCTTTAAAAGATCTTTTCGGATCATCTTCTCCTTTGAAAGTAAGTGTCAGATCTGGGAGCTTCAACATCTTGTGAAAATATTGTGGTGAAAGGGAAATCAGAGAATGATCTTGAAGTTGTATAATTCTCTGGCTTGGCACATACTTGTCCACACACCATGCAACAAGGTCTTTACACTCAAAAACCTCAGGAAAACACCTAGCACGAGCAATTCTAGATGCCCAAATTACATCTTTCTGTGCAGAAGGAAAGGAATAATATGAATATTCTCTTGACCATTGAAAGTTCTGGTTTTCATGACCAAAGATATTTAAAGTATCACCACAAAAATGTTGTCTAGCTAATGCTGCCATAGGTTGACGACAATATTTCTTCAGCTGGATGATAACCTCAAATGAATATTTTCGGAGAGGTGATAATAATTTAATCTCTTGGGAAATGGAGATATAATGCAATTTAATGAGTAATTCCTCAATTTTTTTGCCATTAATGATGATCTTTTTGGAGCCTACACAACAATTGTTAGCATTAAACAACAGTTAATTCATATTGGGAAAAGCAAGAGAATGGCGGGGACAAACGAGAGTGAGTTTGAATATGAAGTTTATCATGAACCCTCCAACCCAGGAACCTGCGAGCCCACAGTTATGGACGATAAAAAATATGTTAAGTGTAGAAAGATGGTCGGTTAGACTTGCATGCAGAAAGATTAAGATATTTAGGGGCTCAACACTCGCGAGAAATATGATGATCAAAATGTATATCATAGAACTTTAGGTGCAAAGTGGAGATCACATAACTTGGAGGATGAGGGCTTGAATCCGCTAACCCGCAAAATTGAAAAAATGGCTAAGTGTAGCAGCAGACTTATGACATGGGAAAGTGGATGGAGGTGAAGATACGCCAATCCACCAACCCACAAATCCATCGATTATGAAATATGACTAAGTATGGTAATTGGAAAGGGAGAGAAGAAAGGATGAACGAAAGAGGGAAAAAGGGGAGGTGTAGAAGAGGGAAAAGAAATGGAAAAAAGAAGTTGGGAAAAAGAGAACGGGGAAGGAAAACCTGGAAATAGGAAATGATCTCAACACATATGACTACCTTGTCATAAGGCATTGAACTCATTAAGCTGGTGCTCAATTAATTCATCGGACAAGTACCTCTCCTGGAACCGTTCATCGAACTATTCCCATGAAATGTTTTCAACGACCATGTTTAGTTGGGGTAGGAGTTTCTTCCTCCAAAGAAGAGCACTCCCATTTAGTTGAAATACCACCATGCATACTTTCATGTTGGAGGTGTAATCGTGAAGTGTGAAGCACATCGCCATGTTATCCAACCATGCCTCAGTGGCTAAGTCGTTTGTGGCACCCCAGAACTCGGTAAATTTCACTTTCTCAAGTTATTTGTGTATACTACTACTACCTTCTGGAGTGCGTTGTGAACCCTCATTGGGCACAGACGCTCTGTTGTCATCTTGATCGAGGCGGTTGATCAAAGCCTCTGACATCCTCTGGAAGGATCTCATCATACATATCACATCTCTCAAAACAACCTGCTCATGTTCAATAATTTTCTTCTCTCCAAGTGGAGTTGATCCCTCCTACATGGATGCGCTTGGAGGAAGTGTACCTCTCCCCCCCACACCATGTTGTCTACTCATCATGTGTCCTCTGACCATGATACTTTTCATGAATAAATTAATTTTTATTAGCTATACATCTTTAATCATTTGAAAATAACACAGTGGAAGGCGTAACTGTTCTGTTGTCGTAGGGTTCAACCCGCTTCGATACCATATGTGACAAACTCCATACACAATACCAAGGTAAACGATTACAATGAAGTAGCACATTTTTCCTCTAATAAATTTTTTTTTGAACTATTTGTTATGACAATTATCAAGGACAATTAGTTTACAATGACAACAATTAAAGTAATCGATCTCTTCATATTCAACATCTCTATAATTTCAATGAACTATATTATACCACCTATGCAACATTACAACAAGAGTCACAATACAAATAACATATAACATTTTAATAGGCCTAATATATGAAGAACCAATAGCATCAAATAACACAAAGGATAACAAAGTTAACACGTATTCCCGTCCCACATCCTAAACCTTCAAGGTTAGGACCTTCAAGACACATAATCAACACTCATAGTCTAGGATTATTCACGTGTCCTTCTTCGACTTCTCATTACCCTTCTTGTGTTGTGGCTTGGAATGGTTGTCTTGAGAGTGGCCATATTTTCTCTATCCCTTGTTGTGTGGGTTGGGGCCACCTTTTCCCTACTTCGACTATGAGGAGTTTGTAGATCCAAACTCTCACCTCTTTTGCTTAAATTTCTGCTAAATCTTGACAACATATCTATAAGCTGTACCCAATGATGCGATGTCTAGAAAATCCATTTTTTTTTTAATATATCTATGCAAACAACTGCGATATTTGAGCACCAGATGTCGTTTAGAGTCTTTGATACCCAATTTGGTGCGTAAGGTATGTAAAATATTGGTGAAATTTGGTAGTGTCTGGTCCCTTTCCTGACACAGGGTAGTCCATCTTGTGTAGCTTCCAACAGGGTAGTATTGTTATTTAATGGCATCCTTGAAAGAATCCCATGTGGGGGGGGAATGCGAATATTGCAGATTCCTCTATGGCCCTTTGCTCAGAGTAAGTATCCCACCAGTCCTTAACACTTGGGATGACCTTGAGGAGTGCAAAATTAATCTTTTCCCTATCGAAAAAATCGTGGACCAAAAAATACCCTTCGAGTAGATTCAACCATTTATCTACAACATCCGCATATATTAGTCATTAAAATAACGAATATCAAAATTTACTTGTACCTTGAAGGGGTTGCATGGCCGCTTGATTTAGATGCTTCTCTTGTGGGAAACCACCGAAGGATATGTGCAAAGTTGTCCATCATTTCGTTCCTTTGCCACGCAAGGGATTCCTCGAGCAACATTTTAAAAGGATCTCTTGGTCCATCATCTTTATTTTCATTCCCCATGGGTTGTTGTCAGTCTTGGCGTGACCGATATTTCAAAGGCTCGATTGGTTCAAGTCCCAACTTCTTGTACCCAGATCTTGTCGGGGACATGCATGAAGAAAAATAATTGAAGAATAGACCACTCTGATACCACTGATCCAGATTTATGAGTGGAATGAAATGAATAACATAATGAATACAAAAACACAGAGATACATATAACAATAACATATATCCAATGAACAATAAATTCTATTGGATAAATGAAATAGGTTGAAATTGTAAAACTGCAGAACTAAAACAACTTGCTCGAATGGTGGTAGCTATCTCTAAGAAGAGATGTGGCTGCTACGTGCATCCATCTAAGAAGAATGATTACAATGAGGCTCCATATGCCCTTTTAACATTGTTCATAAATGCCAAAACCCTAGACATCCAAAAACCTAACCCTGAGAGGGGAAATACTAAAAGTTATGTGGGCCCCGATGGGTAAATTGGTACCTCAACTTCCCGGGGTCATAAATTTTGCATACGACCTCCATTTTATGCACGTGATAGCCCATTGGAAAGGTCTTTTTGAGAAATAAACATTAATCTATCAAACATTGACTTCATTTATAGTTTGACTATGGCAAGCCAAAAAAACATTGTTTAGGGCCCCAAAACGGCCCTAGAAGTACATAAAGATGTATTGACATGAAAAATTCCAAACTAAGCCAGCTGGATTAGGTGGGTGGCCACCAATATCCACCTGGAATATGTGTAGGGATTTATATAGCCCCAGAAGTGTAGAACCCACAATTACAAATAAGTACAGAAGAACGTGTTGAACTAAAAATTGTCAAGAGGAGCCAGTTGGAATAGGTGGGTGGCCACCAATATCCACCTGGATCAACCTTCCCTAGGATAATATTGGGGTCAACACCCATCTCAATCATAATTTCTTCCATTTCAGTGGCCTTAATCATCGCTTCCTCCACGGTATCCATCTGGGATGTTCTGATAGCATATTTTACATTTGAGGGCATAACATTCTTATAACAACCAAGTATCACTAGGTCATTAGGTCTTTTATCTTCTGGAATATTACTCAAGGTTTTATTGAACCTCAGATTAAAATCTTGTATTATTTCATTCTTCCTCAAACCAATCTAGGTGAAATTAGTGAGAAGGGTATGATATGCAACTGGAGGAGCGAACATAGTCAGGAACATGGATTTGAGGTCGTTAAATGAGCCAATTGACCTAGTTGGTAGTGTCATATACCATTCATAAGATCGTCCTAATAAGGTTTGAAGAAATAACCTTACCATCACATCGTCATATTCAACACAATGAAAATCACAAACATCAAGAAATAAATTAAGGTGTCTTTTGGCATCAATTGTTTTGTCTCTGGAAAATTCTTTCAAAGTACCCTTAGGGAGAACAAGGAGGTCATGTTGCTCACCTCGAATATTTAAGGGTGAATCTCTTACTCTTCTTCGGTTTCCAAATATTAGTTCTTCTTGATTTCTTCCACAACCTCTTCCACCTCCTTGTCTTTCTTCATGAGGTTCTCTTCGTGGTTGTTCATTTCTTCCTACCATGTCCAAAGATATTTCAGGAATATATTTTCCACTTCTTAGAAT
>ML803148.1:143118-153491 GCA_009831015.1 Picea engelmannii
CACATAAAATAAAAGAAAATGGTTTGCATGCAAAAGAGAACTTTAATAGAGTAAACACATGTGGAGCTCAAATAAAGAAAATGATAGATCAATCTCAAATATTTTATACTCAAAACTCAGAGTTATAAAATACAGTCAAAACTGATCCTGAAATAGTTCTCTTGGGATTTCTGAAAAATATAGAGTATGTTACAAAGCTTTGAAATTTAAATGTGTTTGTCCTTAGGACTGGGATTGGGGCTCCCATGGACCATAAAAAAATATAAACAAGAAGTAAGTTGTGGAAATAAGATGGTGGGAGAGGACAACGTAGCAAGACCTGGAAAGAAGACAGGAAGAAGTTATCATATTTCAGTTAAACCTTTCTAGTCAAAGAAGCAGAGTAACTGGATGAAAAACTAATAAAGAAAGCAATATGTGATCAACATAAACTTACTATGATGGTCTCTCTCTTTTTCACTTGCTTGATGCTGTCCTTTTATTTTCCTCATTGATGGTTATAGTAACCATCTCAACTGCTGCTTCTTGGCCTTCTTTGGTTAATTTATCAATTGCCTTTTAAAACCAATCTTCAATGTAGTTTTTCATTGGTGCAACATTAATTTCATGCCTGATTTTAATATTGGATATTTTTCCTTCCAAGTATCTTAAGTCATGAGAAATGCCATGTATTGCCTCCTCGGTATCTTTATTCTTCACAGAATAATCAACCAACCAATTGTCTATCTCTTCTTCATTATATTCAACTATGCCATAAAATGTTTCAGTTAATAACCCATTAAATATCTCAACTTGTTAATCAAATTGTTGTTTTATCATAAACATTGAATTGAAAATTAACTTAGGATCTTGTACTTCATCGATGCTTCCTGCCAGATTTGTCTCTGTAAGTCTTTTGAACAATTATTCTCTTTTTACTATGGCTGTGTTGCATGCTTGGACAATGTTATTCAAATTCTTGTTCTTTTCCTTCCAGCAAGCATTCAATTGTTTAATTCAACTTGGAGAAAGCAAATCCTCTTCTCTTCTTTTCAATTCTATCATGTTTGATACTTTTATTCCAAATGGAAAGATGACATCAACACAAAAACCTTCTTCATTCTTTAAACCAGTTTGCAAATACTCATGAAAATCCTATTCCCTTCAGCCGAAAGAAACAATATTGTTTTATACCTCCCATGCTTTTGTTATCAGTGACATTCTCTTTTTAATGTTTTTCTCTACATAACTTCAAACAGTTGTGAGTAAAATAGAAGATCCTTTTAACTTAATAGCAGGTGTAGTTGGTTTAACCATTGAAAAAGGATTTGCCAGGATTGAAAGAGGCATTAAGGAATTTTCCAATTCTCTTATCCTTTCTTTTAACTTAGCATTTTCATCTTCGAAACCATCAATAGAATCCCCAGTTTCCTTGTGGATTTTGGAAATTTGGGACGACCGCATGTCCTTCAGGTCGACCTCTAAGCAAGACTTTCCCTTTTTATTCTTTTGGTCATTTCTTTCTACAATCAACTTTTTAGACTCCTTATCAAAAAAAACACTTTGAAAAGTGAAGGACTCTTCTTCACTAAAAGTCTCATTTGCAACAACTTCCAATAAAGAATTTTGTTGAGCCTTGTTTTTTGGTTGTTCCATTGCGAGAAATTTTTTCTCAATATCTACTTCTAGCTCCATGTCCTCCAGAGAAAATATTTGGATGTCATTTTATATAATATTATCCTCTTCCTCTTGCACTAAATTCTTCCTTTTCTTTCTCACAGGGAGCTTATGTGAATTCTCGATGAAGTTGTATTGCCTTGCCACCTCTGTAATGAATAATTTGTCAGATACATGATACGAGAGATAAGAAGGATTTTATTTCAAACAAAATATCCTTATGACACTGTGATTTTCCATTTTTTCTAATGTTCCTTTTTTCTCTAAGAATCTGTTAGCTTGGTCAGATATCCTTGAAGTATTTTCATTCAACAATAGTCTTTTGAAGATTGAAACAAAATCATTATAAACTTCATAAAAATATAGAGGGGTCTTGTGTCTCCATAGTGCATGATACCAGAAGGTAACTTGAACTATTTCATGTTTCACCCTCTTATGGTCAATTTTAGAAATTGACAACAATACACAATAGAAAATATCAGATAAGAATCCATAGAGAATTTTTTGTCCTTTTTATAGTGTGATAACTAGGATGAGATTTCGATAGAAATCAGTTTTCCCTAATCAAAGATGGCATGTTATTTCACTGTAAAATATATAATGTATAAAATCATGCGAGAGATAGTAGCAGTGCTTTCCTGAACTGTCAACCTTGTAAACAACCATGCAATTTCTCGATAGGGGTTTTTAAAAGACTCAACCTGGATCCTGGTTATGTCTTTTGGAATAGATGCACGATTCTCCAAATATTTAGGCAGGAGGTCAAGCCCATTGTTATGTTTCTTCAAAAAATCATTGTAGTCTTTGATCCAAAATGGATCCAGGAAGGCCTAAAAATCAAAGTTCTCATAATCAGATGAAACCAACGCCATTGCGTTCGTCTTATTGCATTGATTCCGACCATATAATTTTTTTCTCAAACAGACACCGTATGCGAAAGTTATCGCGCTTTGAAGTTTTGCATAAATAGGGAAAAAGTCAACAGTCAAAAGGTGACGTGGCACCTTTTGGAGGTGACACATGGCAGTGGCAGAGGTGACATATGACAAGTGAAAGATAGAACACGTGGCAGGTTGCAACGTTGACTGGATAGTCGAGTGGCAGACATTGGTTAGCCAATACCAGAGTGACATGTGGCCCAATCCAATGATGCCACGTGGCACCATGGATTAGGCCAAATGCACCAAGTTTAAAAGTCGATTCTATTTGTCCACAAGGAGAATCGAACATTTAACCTCTCGGGTGCAACAAACTACTATCCACATGCCAACCAACTAGTTGATCGTATCACTTGTTATATAGATGTGTCACAGATTTATTTTAAGTGTGCATTACATGCCAGGAATATATGTTATGTGGGTTGTAAACCCTATAATATGGTTTTGAAACTATATCACGAGGTGTGCTGCCACATAAATTGGGTCGAAGACTTTGGTTTTTGGTTATTTTAACCATATTTAAAATCTTTCATATTTTGTGCCACTATATAATGTGGTTAGCTCATTTTAAAAGGCAGGAATTCCATATGGATATTAAATTGGATTAAGCCTATAAAGGGGATTATTAAAATATTTTGGAGTATGGTTGTTAACCATATAGTTTAAATCCCATAATATTTGGAATACAATTAAGTGGGCGCTTGACCATGAGCCTATACAAAAGGTGTGTGCGACATAATTGAAAAGTGGGTTTTGACTATAGGATATGGTTTATTTTTAAAATCATATTTCATCTTTTATGGAGATACACCTATATCTTATATCTTGTGAGATTCGAGCCCAAGGAAGAGAAGGTTTGTTGGGATTTGATCCCACAACCTTACACTATTTAACCAAAAGACTTACCACTGCACCACAAGTCAAATTTCAAAAAAATAGAAAATAATAATTCATTTTATGTAGGAAAAACCAGCAAGCCAAGCAAGCTTTGGAGGACATTTTTGAGAGATACACTCGGTATTTTTCAATTCCGTCAGTTGCATTGGATTTATGAGGTCGAGAAGAACACAGTGAGACCAATAGAAAATCCATTTGATGCAATTTTTATGTACGTTTTGAACATTTGAAGAAATTAATAAGAAAACCTCCCCCATTGAGACAAAGGCCTGGAGACGTAGGCAACCTTGCCGAACTCCGTTATCAAGCTTGGTGTTATGGTTTGTTGCTCCTTATGTTTGATTTATGATCTACATTTCTTATTATGGATGCTATGATATCTCATTAGTTTATGCTTCTTTCATCAATTCCTAATTGGTTAATGAACTCATGGTTTAAAAATTGAACCATAGTCTTTAAAAGATCTTTTCGGATCATTCTTCTCCTTTGAAAGTAAGCATCAGATCTGGGAGCTTCAACATCTTGCAAAAAGATTGCGGTGAAAGGGAAATCGGAGAATGATCTTGAAGTTGTATAATTCTTTGGCTTGGCACGTACTTGTCCACACACCATGCAACAAGGTCTTTACACTCAAAAACCTCAAGAAAACACCTAGCACGAGCGATTCCAGATGCCTAAATTACATCTTTTTGTGCAGAAGGAAAGGAATAATATGAATATTCTCTTGACCATTGAAAGTTCTGGTCTTCATGACCAAAGATATTTAAAGTATCACCACAAAAATGTTGTCTAGCTAATGTTGCCATAGGTTGACGACAATATTTATTCAGCTAGATGATAACCTCAAATAAATATTTTCGGAGAGGTGATAACAATTTAATCTCTTGGAAAATGGAGATATAATGCAATTTAATGAGTAATTCCTCAATCCTTTTGCCATTAATGATGATCTTTTCAGAGCCTGCACAACAATTGTTAGCATTAAACAACAATTAATGCATATTGGGAAAAGCAAGAGAATGGAAGGGACAAACGAGAGTGAGTTTGAATATGAAGTTTATCATGAACCCTCTAACCCATGAACCTGCGAGCCCGCAGTTATGGACGATCAAAAATATGTTAAGTGTAGAAAGACGGTCGGTTAGACTTGCATGCAGAAGGATTAAGATATTTAGGGGCTCAACACTCGCGAGAAATATGATGATCAAAATGCATATCATAGAACTTTAGGTGCAAAGTGGAGATCACATAACTTGGAGGATGAGGGCTTGAATCCCCTAACCCGCAAAATTGAAAAAATGGCTAAGTGTAGCAGCGGACTTATGACATGGGAAAGTGGATGGAGGTGAAGATATGCCAATCCACCAACCCACAAATCCATCGATTACTGAAATATGACTAAGTATGGTAATTGGAAAGGGAGAGAAGAAAGGATGAACGAAAGAGGGAAAAAGGGGAGGTGTAGAAGAGGGAAAAGAAATGGAAAAAAGAAGTTGGGAAAAAGAGAACGGGGAAGGAAAACCTGGAAATGGGAAATGATCTCAACACATATGACTACCTTGTCATAAGGTGTTGAACTTGTTAAGCTGGTGCTCAGCTAATTCATCGGACAAGTACCTCTCCTGGAACCATTCATCGAACTATTCCCATGAAACTTTTTCAACGACCATGTTTAGTTGGGGTAGGAGTTTCTTCCACCAAACAAGAGCACTCCCCTTTAGTTGAAAGACCACCATGCATACTTTCATGTTGGAGGTGTAATTGCAAAGCGTGAATCACATTGCCATGTTCTCCAACCATGCCTCAGTGGCTAAGTTGTTTGTGGCACCCCAGAACTCGGTAAATTTCACTTTCTCAAGTTATCTGTGTATACTACTACTACCTTCTGGAGTGCGTTGTGAACCCTCATTGGGCACAAACGCTCTGATGTCATCTTGATCGAGACGGTTGATCAAAGCCTCTGACATCCTCTGGAAGGATCTAATCATACATACCACATCTCTCAAAACAACCTGCTCATGTTCGATAGTTTTCTTCTCTCCAAGTGGAGTTGATCCCTCCTGCATGGATGCTCCTGGAGGAAGTGTACCTCTCCCCCCCGCACCACGTCATCTACTCATCATGCGTCCTCTGACCATGATACTTTTCATGAATAAATTATTTTTTATTAGCTATACATCTTTAATCATTTGAAAATAACACAGTGGAAGGCGTAACCGGCCTGTTGTCGTAGGGTTCAACTTGCTTCGATACCATATGTGACAAACTCCATACACAATACCAAGGTAAACGATTACAATGAAGTAGCACATTTTTCCTCTAATAAACAAAATTTTGAACTATTTGTTATGACAATTATCAAGGACAATTAGTTTACAATGACAACAATTAAAGTAATTGATCTCTTCATATTCAACATCTCTATAATTTCAATGAACTATATTATACCACCTATGCAGCATTACAACAAGAGTCACGATACAAATACCATATAACATTTTAATAGGCCTAATATATGAAGAACCAATAGCATCAAATAACACAAAGGATAACAAAGCTAACACGTATTCTCGTCCCACATCCTAAACCTTTAAGGTTAGGACCTTCAAGACACATAATCAACACTCATAGTCTAGGATTATTCCGATCGATTTTGACCATTTAAGGTCTCAGGACTGGCAACTGTTCTGAGGAACAAGAAGATATCTATACCCATAAGCCATTCCTAGTCAATTTTCAAGAACTAAATTTACCCGATCATAATACATACATGCACATATGGTTCATCATTAACCATTTAATTGACTAGTGTCGCAATTTAAGCAAAATTCCAATATTCTTTCGAGGACTAATGAGGGATTTACTTCAAGGATTTATTTATCTAAAAACTTGTTTTTGATTATTAAATCACAATTAATAGCTTTCTACAATTCAAGCAACCAATATCAATAAGATTTTACATAAACATTTATTAATTTCGTTATTGATTGTTCTTAGTAAATGCATTCATACTCCCTTACTCAATTCCATTTATACTTAGAAACATCATATATATATATATTATTTACGCTTTCTTTAACAAAGTATAAATTGTTCATTTCATACAATTACTTGTACGTTGAGAAGAAAAGTGATAGTGAATAAATTTTTATTTTAAGGTTTCGCTGGTTACCTAATACTGTTAGATATACTGAGGTTTCGCTGGTTACCTAAGAGTTATCTTTATTTGTAACCATGGTGCCATGTAGTGGTTCTACAAATAAACAAAATAGATGGATTAGGTACATAACCATGGAAACACTCTTTAGTCGTTACAGTTCACACTAGCGTTTGTTTCTCACTGATATCTCATCAAAAAATTTAATTTAGGAAAATCCTTGACAATTCCAACAACAATTCAGAATCAAGACACATAGGCTGTATGGAATCAAATGGAAACAAAATCCTACAAGGAACGAGAGAAGTCAATTAAGGAAGACAAGAAACCAAGAGATTAAGTCCAATATGACACTATGTAAGCAATTTGTTAAACTGAGTTTGATAAATGTTCTCAGGATAAAGGTTTACTCGTTTTAATGAAAGAATACAGAGGATTAAACAATTTCCAGGGTCTCCACTGTTCATAACATCTGTACACCTTATGCATTCAAAAGTTCTATTTTGGAAGAAAACAATTACATTTACCAAGGAGTAAAATACGTAGCACAGTTCAAAAATTTTCGTTGAAGCCTTCAAGGTTGAAGCATTTAACTATGACTACACCCTAATTTTTTTAGAACCATAAATTAATGATCGTCAATAATCTCAAGCTCCAACTTACATTCATAGTATCATGATTTAATCCACATGTCATCAATAGATCAAAGGATTACTCTTTTTTTTTTTTAAATTGTAACGCCTAAAAAACTAAACTTTATAAGAATAACCCTGCACAATTATTGTATAGAAATAAACTAAAATCAACATGTTGGGACAATTCCTGCAAATGGTAAATAATTATTTACATAAACAATCAGATTCTATGCCAAACTATTTATATAAACATCATATACTATTTTGAACATATCTGTAGTAATTGATAATCTTCTGGTAAATTCATTTATAGCGCTATCCATAAGGTTCATGTGATATATACATTTTCATATGTACATATTCAGAATTTACAAAAATATGCAACAATTCCATTCTTTATTTAAAACCTGTAATAGTTCATTTCAAAAAAATATCTATAATAGCTCCATTCTTTAAATGAGATATGTAACAGTTCCAATTATTTATACAACTACAAAGTGCAATTCAATAATTATTGACAATAAAATTATTATAACAAAAATACCATAACCAGAATGGCGATAAGTAATGTCGATCTTCAACTTGAAAGTTGCGCTACTTTCTACCTGTTAATCCAAGGACTTCACCAATAACTTCCAGCCAACACTAGGGGTACTCTTCTTACCTCTTGCCCCCCTGATCCGCAAAGGGGTCACACATAAAAACCAGATCCCAATAGCACCCAAAACTTAAACTTTCCTCGCAAGGAAGAGATTCCACTCTTTCCAAGTCTTGGAACCCAACTCTCACAAGTAAAACTTAGTAGAGAAAAATTTTGGCAGCATAACAATACTAACAAAGATGAGATCCCCTCTCCCATTCTCTAATTTATTTTATAGAAAACTTTCCATTGACACATGTCCTCTTGCACAAATAATTAAATTTTAATAATTTAATTAGGGATTATTCACCCACTACATGTGTCACACTCTCCCCAAGTTGCACATGCTAATTCCCTTTTTATTTTATTTAATTAGACATTTTCCCTCACATTCCCCATTGTTCTCCTATTTTTTCTCTTAGTTGTCCCTTAGTTCCCCAATTTCTCATTTATTGAGTGTCCTCTAACTAGTTCTTAATTTGAGTTGGATTATGAGACTTCTTTTAGTTAGTATTAGTGAGATATTGACTCAAGATGCTACTCTATGTGGACACCCTATTCTCTCATGTTTTAATTTATTTTTTATTTATAAATCCCTTATATTATTTTCATGCACATGTGCATTTACTTACCTTTAATTCTCATTCTCTGTTTTCCTAGAGTTTGACTATATCTCAATTATTTTAACTTGTTTAATAATTTATTTAATTATATATTTAGATTTAGACTTATACTAAGACTTAGGCTTAGACTCTTGCAAATTTCTTGTTTATAATTAAATAATCATTTCCATGCTCATTTCTAACAAATTTAAGTATTTTATTTTGTTTTCTAGACCTTCTAGATTTTTATTTACTCACATTTAATTACGTGACGTGCCCTTCAAGATGCACCTCCATGCTCCAAGGGTGTCAGTCTCCTTTGACTAGTTTTGGAATTTTGTCAGACCTTGGAGTCAACACTCCACTTGGTCGACCTTGTGAGAGACTAAAGGCTTCTAAGGAATAAGGATTTCACCTTATTGCATGGCCTTTAGATTTCTTCGTGAACGACTGTATTAATCTGCCCTCATGACATCGTGGACCTATCAAACTAGGTAATTGTTAACCTACAGTTCAGGTCACGACAAGAGTGCTAGTAGGTTGTGATAGGGACACCGCCACACCTCTCCCTCAAATGTCTAGTTTCTGTGCATGACCCATTTACTCTTTATGTGAGTTGGATTAGCAAGCGTCGCAAAGCTTGCATCCATTGACAAGAACACTGTCAATAATGCATATACATAACATCCATAATGAAATCATCATACAAATCACATGCATGTAAATCAATTACTCAATCCAATTACAAATCCACTCCCTGACTCAATCTGGAGTCCAAGGAAGTTCGTTGATGCCATCAACATCATCAACCTGTCATGTATCCTGCACACTCAGGGAAAATCATCAATAATACCTGTCAATACATATACACATATAGAAATTATCATATAATCACAATGGAATCATAACATAACTCATAAGCAAAGCATAAACATAATGTATCATAACCGGATCACTTGCTCACAAGTGTCCTCAAAGAATAAGTCGGTATAAAATGTTCTCAGTAGAACTGGATGTTACATGGAATCTATATGATTTTACATGATCTCCATTATTTCTTAGAAGGGTATGCATTTTTCCTTAGGAATTCCACTAACCCCACATTGATGGTGTCTTCCAAACTTGCTTGAAAACCTAGACAAAGTGAACAATTTAAAAAGGAATTTTGACATCAAATAAAAGAGCTTCATGTTATAGTTGGGTGATCTGAAATGGATATGTACAAGAAAAAGGTTGTAAGACTCAGTGCCTATAAATGTAATTCAATATTTAATTAAGGTTATATCAATTATAAAGGACAACACAAGTTTAAAAAAAATTATAAGACAAAGAGAGGAAAACAAGAACTAAATAAAATAGAAAAATGAAAATAGGAGAGGAAAAGAGAGGTATAATAACTAAAAGGTCAATCTCTTGGCCTTCACATTACCCCCCATCTCTCCTATATCTCACTGTAACTTAATTCTCAAAGGGTCATTTGGCCAAAGAGGTAAGTATGCACAGAGAGCCATAAGCCGCATTGTAACCAAAGATTGCTAAAATAGAGAACTAAGCAACCATTCAAAGTTGGTTTTCTCATTTGGGTTTCCAGGTAAATACGGTGTCATTGTGTATAACTTTTTCTATGATTGTCAAGTAAATTCTATGTGAGATTTCACTGCTCTTATTATTGTTTAATGTACTACTCTAACTACATTAATGGTGACTGTTGTTCCTGAGTCTGTACTAAGGCTCAAAGTACAGTGTCAAGGCATCCGAAAAGAGGTAAAAGATGTATACAGTAATAGAATCTCCTCGGTATTAGAATCTAAGGAAGATTTCTATGTTCCCTACGCCTAGCTTCCAACT